>PVKN010002113.1:17982-44989 GCA_004027915.1 Capromys pilorides
TTCAGTGCTGTCCTTTGGGAGGACGAACGAGATCATGCTCCTCTTAGAAAATTTCCAGGCATACTGGATTATTCCTATCTGGGTCTTCTATGTGGCTTTTGAACTCTTACGCTGATTTGAATTTGAAGTTAACTGGCTTTGGCATTGGAAGATGGCCAGACCACAACTGCTGTTTGAGACAGGGTCTCGCTATGTAGTTCAGGCTGGCCTTGAACTCACTGTGTAGCCCAGCTGGCATCGAACTCACAGCAATCCTCCTGCCTCAGCCTCCCAAGGGCTGGTTATAGGCCTGGGCCACCATACCTGTGCTTCCTTGGTTCCACGAGATGGCTGAAGCTTGTTCTAAAGAAGCTTGAAGTTGCCAGGTAATTCATGGTCTTATAGAGCAACTTTATATAGAAAAACAACCACTGAGCGATGCCATTATTTTCTGAATGGTGGGGCCCTGTCGCTGAAGGGAGTGGCAGCCAGCACTGGTTCCCCTTGTGGGCAGGCACTCAGTTCTGTGTTTACTGAACGAAGAAGCATTTTCCGGCTACGCCAGAGAGTAACGTAGAAGGGTTCCTTCCAATTCAAGGTGTGATAACAGATTTTCTCATTTGCATCTGGAAACTGAAATAGTCTTTGTATTTTTATTTTGCGTGTGTGCTGCTGGGGATGGAACACAAGGCTTTCGCACCCAGCTACATTCTACTCTTCTTATAAGTTTTTTTTTTTTTTTTTTTTGAGATAGGGTCTCACTAAGATGCCAGGCGGGGCTACCTGTTGAGATCCTCCTGCCTCAGCCTCAAAGAGAGCTGGGATGACTGGCCTGCACTGCCGTGCCTGGTTTCATTCCACTCTTTGACTTGTTGTCTGTCCCTTAAAAGATGGGGAAGTCACTGTGCCCACGTGGGAGAGAGCGCTCTAGCTGAGCGGCCCGGGTGCCCCACCAGCGCTGTCCTCCGCCTTGGGGATCGCCACCCGCTGGCTGGGCTCCTGGGGGAATCCCCACCACTGTCTGATCGAGCTGCTGGGGCGGCTGGGCTCGTGGGCAGCAGCGAGGCGCTAGAAGAGTCGCTCGGCGCTAGCTCTTCTGAGAGCCCTGTGAAGCGAGGAGTCTTCTGTTTTCTCTTTTAAATAGAGGTGTTATTTGCATATCTTAAAATGCTGCCATTTTAAGCAGATAACTCAGGGTTTTTTTTCAAACTTATCAAATTGTGCAGCCGTCGTCACAAACCAATTTTAGAATTTCTGTTCCCGCATGAGATCGCTTCATCTCTTCTCCCTGTGCACAGTCCCCCATCCCCTCCCAGCCCCCACACCTGAGTCCACTTCTAATCTCTGGAGCGCTCCTGTCCTGAGAATTTCCTGTCCATGGAGCCCACACTGTGCATCCTTGTGTCTGGTCTGTCACTGAGCACAGCGTCCCCAAGGTCCGTCCATGTTGTGGAGTGTCACAGCCTCACTCCTTTTCCTGGCTGAGTAATATTCTAGCGTGTGGATGCATCTGGCTGTGTGTGTCCCTCCGCCCCTCTAGGGACACTGGGTCATTCCCCTCTGTTAGCTGTTGAGATTGTGTCATTACCTAAGTGGCTTTGTCTTGGGAGTAGGTGACCCACTAAACTGGATTTGGGGCTGTTGGTCTGGACATGTTTTGACGTCTCCTTTCCCATGCTGATGGTGCCCTGGAGGGCAGATCTGCCCTGGCATCCCTGAGCACCCAGGTGTTGACCACATGTGGCCAGAACCACCTTCGAAAGTACACACTGATTGTCCTTTCCCCACCTTCTTACCAGCCTGTCACCCACACTGTGGACCGGAAGCTCCTCCTCTCGCTTTCGCCTGCCTTGGGGGGGGCGGGGGGCGGCTGCTGGCCGGGTGGCCCCTTGCTCTGGCGCGCTCTGCTCCCAACGCCGCCCCCTCCACCGCAGCTTCCTGGGCGCCCGCGCCACTGTCTCCTGCCTCTGAGCCGCTCCAGCCTGCCTTCCTGTGTTCAACAAAGGCGCGCTGTGTGCCCGCTTGAAGCCTCAGAACTTGTGCCAGGCCCTGGGAGCACCACGTGAATGGGACGCTTGTGTGCAGCATGGGGGTTGTGGAGACGGAAGCCGGGCCGGCTATGGCTGTCGCAGCTTCCTGGCACTGCCGCCTGCCTGGCTGTCAGCCTCAGGGTCCCCAGCCGAGTTCCCATGAGATGTCTGGGTGCGAGGACCCAGGGACAGGAATGGGGACGGAGCCCAGGGAACCTGGAGAAGAGGCCAGAGGGGCGCGAGCCCCGTGTGCCTAGGGATGACCCAGCCCCCCTCCAGCGTTACCATGGGTCAGTGGCCAGGACTCAGGTGGCATCCTAAGTGGGGGCGTCTGCGTGGGCCATCAGGGTGGTGAGCCTTGTCCCTGGCCTCCGCCCAGTCTGCACCAGAATGTCCTGCAGTGTGGCAGCCACACGTCCCCAGAACCATTCAAAGTAGTCCTTGCTGTGAACTGCTACACTGTGTCAGGCTGTGATAGTTCAGGTGATTTAAACTAACACCATTTTATTTTTCAAGGGGAAAACCATGGCCGCCATAGTGAAGCTCTAATCCCTGCCTAAACAGCCCCCCCCCACAGGTGTGGATCCCCATAAACCTGGTGTTGCTGGTTCCGGAACTTCCACTTCTAACCCAAATCTGGCCACATTTTCTGAGCTCAGATAGGAACCCAGCCCAGAACGGAGGGCAGAGAATTTTATCTCTAAACAACGGAGACTGTTTTAGACGTGGGGAATGACTGCTTTGAGATCCGATGCCCCTGCCCCAGGTGCCAGCAACGCTTACCACCAGGAGCACAAGGGACCTGGCCCCCCGAGAGGGCTGCAGACAGGTGGCTTTGAGCAGAGCCTTAGGAAAAGATCAAATGGGGTCAGCCAGCTTCAGCCAGTCGTGCGTGATGCCCCGGATGGGGCCTGATCCTGACACAGGGCAGCCTGCCTCCAGGGGCCCTGGGTGATGCCTGGGACCCTTGCCAGCTCCTGGGCTCTGGGTGCTCCAGTGTGGGCCGTGTCACTCCAGCCTCTGCACATCCACCTTCCCAGGTGTCCTCTATCCTCTATGAGGACACTTGTCACTGGGTCAGGTCACCTCAGTCCAGGGCAGCCTTGCCTTAAAGGCTTGACTATTTCTCTACTTTGCTTAGTTGTTTTCTTTTCTTTCTTTCTTTTTTTGCATACATTATGGCCAGCACAACCTGCCCTGGGGGTGAGGCTAGCGCAGCATGTGATGTTGGGGATCGAACTGCAGTCTCTGCAGTTGCCTAAGCAGGTGCTTTAGACTGCTAAGCCATCTCACCGGCCCATTTTTTTTTTTTTTTAAATTATTTTTATGAGCCGGTGAGACATTAAATGCCATTGTTACTAAAGTGATAAGATTCTAGGAAAAGAGGGCTTTTTTTCTTCCCGCTCCTCAGCCCTTCCCTCAGCTGCTCCTCCCCTTGTTACTTTTCTTTCTTTGTGTTTTGGACACACATCGTGCTGTGTGGCCCAGGCTGGGGTGCTCCTGCCTCGGCCTCCCGAGAGCTGGAGTGACCTAACCATACCAGCTGACTGATCCTAGTAAAGCTTTATGATTCTGTCATTGCATGAAACTAGCTTTCCCCTTTGGAGCAGCTCTGTCCCTGGCCCCTCACGCCCTGCCCGAGGGGGCTCTGTTCTGGTGCAGGACCCAGGCCATGGCTCAGAATACACCCCCACCTCGCCAGGAGCTGTGCAGTCTGAGCATTTCGACCGAGGTATCATGACACACGTCCTCCTCTGCTGTTGTCCAAAGATGTCGTTGGCCACGGTGGTACGCCTGTCATCCTAGCCTTTGGGAAGGCTGAGGCAGGAGGATCCCCAGGTGGAGCCCAGCCCAGGCAGCTTGGTGGCTCAGCCAGACCCTGTCTGAAAATAAAAATTTAAAAAGGGCAGGAGTTGGAGCTCACTGTGAGGGCCCTGGGTTTAGTCTCCAGTGCCATAAAAAACAGCCAAGTTTACTGGAAGCCCCCTTGCTCCTCCCAGCCTCCCCAGCACTTGGCTTTTCTGTACAAAGGCAGAAGCGGCTGGTGACCTTGAGCGGCTGGGGAAGGACGCGCTCTGGCTCTGGTGCAGGGCGGCGATGCACATGAATGGCTCTTCTGTGGCTTCCGCCGTGAGAACCGGCTGGTTTCCCATAGAAGTGCAAGAACTTCACACCTAATTTTAAAGATTCTCTAAGCCACATTCAAGAAGGTGGGGGTGGGCTGGCCTGGGGATATAGGTTAGTGGCATAAGTGCCTGCCTGGCAAGAGTAAGGTCCCGAGTTCAGTCCCCAGCACACACCCCCCCCCCAAAAAAAAAGAGAGGACAAAAGGAGAAACTGATTTTTAAGAGTTTATTTTATTTACTTTTTGTTATTATTATTATTATTTATTTAGGTCTTTTTGAGACAGGGTCTCACTATGTAGTTCAGGCTGACCTTGAGCTCACTTTTGCAGCCCAGGCTGGTCTCGAACTTGCACTGATCCTCCTGCCTCAGCCTCCCAAGTGCTAGGATTATAGGCATGCGCCACCACCAGGCCCGGCTTTTTATTTTATTTTTTAAACTTGTTTGTGCCACACAGGGGACTTGAACCCAGGCCCTTAGGCATGCTAGGTAAGGGTCCTACCACTGAGCCACACCCCACCCCTCTTTGAATTTTATTATGAGACAGAATTTCACTAAGTTTCCTGGACTGGCCAGGAACTTGACATCCTCCTGCTTCAGTCTCCCCATAGCTGGGATTCAAAGCACATACCACTGTACCCAGCAAAAAAATAAAAAAATTAAAAATTAAAATTAATTTTCTTTGTCAGTGCTGGGGATGACCCCGGGCCTTCTCACTGTATGGTGTCCCCATCCTTTTTTACTTTGATTCTGAGGCAGGACCTTGCTAGGGTTGCTAAATTGCTCAGTCTAAGCTTGGACTTCCGGTCCTCCCGCCTCCGCCTCCCGCAGTGCTGGTGGCCGGCGGGGCCACCCCTGGCTGGAGCTGTGCACCAGTCTTTCCGGCCAACCCGGGCAGTGTGGCGTGGCTTCTGCACCCTGAGCCTCTCTAGTTGTACACGGCACCGCAGGCTCCTGGGCCGCCCTGGCCAGTGGCACAGGGCAAGTGTCTGCAGGACACAGTGCCAGGAGCCGCCAGGGGACGTCCCTGAGTTCAGACACCTTGTCCGACCTTTTTACCCTGTCCATGGGCATTGCAAGCGGGGACCTCGGGAATCCAGAGTTCTGGCGGAAGGCCTCTTCCGGGCAGGCAGGGGGCAAGGGAACCTCCGCCCCTTGGCTGCTGGGCGCTGGGGCCCTATGGCTAGGGTTGGAAGTTAATAAAAGCGGGTCATGGCGGCCTGATTCGAATGCACAGAACACTCAGGCCAGGGCTTTGTTCAGGCGAGCGGAGTCCCTGGCTGCGAAAGTTCCTGTGCGTTTGTTTAGAATCAGAATCAGAATCTTCGAGTGTTGGGTCCAGAGGGCCCCTGAGACTGTCCAGGCCAGGGCTCAGCGAACCCAGCCACAGGCTGTGTTTATGTAGCCAGTTAGCTAACAGTGCTTATCAGGTTTTCAGTCTTTAAATTTTATTTTAGTGCTGGGGATAGAGCCCAGGGCCTCGTGAATACACAGGAGCTACCGCTGAGCGCCATCTCCAGCCTGCTCAGGGCCTCGCCCCCTCCCTCTCCTCCCTCTGTCTATCTCTCTTTCTTCTTCTCCTTCTCCTTCCCCTTCTTCCTTTTCTTCTCTCCCTCCCTCCCTCCCTCCTTCCTTCTCTCTCTCTCTCTTAATACTGTGATAACTGGGAGCTACACCTCCAGCCTTTTTATTTTTTTATTTTGAGACAAGGTCTTTCTAAGTTGCTCAAGCTGGGGTTGAGTCTGCGATCCTCCGTCTCAGCCTCCTATTTTATGCATTTGGTTTTTTTCAAACTTTATTTATGCAATGGCTGGCTCAGCCTGCCCTGAGGGTGGGGCTGGCGCAGCATGCGGTGCCAGGGATCGAACTGCACTCCCTGTGGTTGCCTGAGCTTTCCTAAGCAGGTGCTTTAGACTGCTGAACCATCTCGCCGGCCCTATATTATGTATTTGGTGCAGGGTCTCTCTATAGAGCTCGAACTCATAGTGATCCTCCTGTTTTCAGCTTCCTCAGCGCTGGGATCACAGGTGTATGCCACCACTCCTGGTCTCGTTGGTGGCTCAGCACTTTCGGGGGGGCAGGCCCGTGCAGCATGTGGTGCTGGGGATCGAATCCTCGTGCCAGGCGCTTGAGCCACTGACCTATCTTGCCTTCCACAGAGTTTCACTAAATTTCCTGGGCTGACATTGAACTCACAATCCTGTCTCAGCTTTCTGAGTAACTGGAATTGTATTACCTGGCTGGTTTACCAGGTACTTTGAGGGCACAACAGGCCCCCGAAGCCCCAGTTTACCCAGGGTGCCAGTGTTAGCTGGGCTTCTGCCACTGTAAAGAATGGCCCGACACAGGCTGATTTACAAAGATGAAAGGTTTCATACCTCACAGTTTTGGAGGTACCTCACAGCCTCCCCGATGGGCAGGCTGGGGGCCTCGTGGTTCAGTCCCTGGGGAGGGCTGGGGTGGCAGTGAGTTGTGGTAGAGGTGTGGAAGGAGGAGAACCACCAGACTATGGACCTGGGTCCTGGAAGCCACGCCCCCAGGGACAAGCTCCTCCCACCAGACCCCGCCCCCTACACGTGCCTCCCCTCCCCCACCCACCCTTTGGGACCCGGCCTTCCTGGTCATCCTTTAGGAGGGGGCAGGTCACAGCCCTGCAATTCCCGTCCTCTGCTCCACAAACCTGTCTGTGCAGTGACTTAAACTTCTTGCTCTTTTGACCCCTCCCAGCGACCCACAGTGGCCACAAACACGGAAGGGTCAGGCTGCAAGGTTTTCCTGCTCGCTGGACATGTAGGCCTCCCTGTCGACCTGGACTCCTGGGGGTGCTTGGCCAACGAGGACTGAAGCGAACATCAGGCTGCACAGCTGTTGAGCGCAGCTAAGCGTGGAGTGCCTGACGTCACCGTTTAAAAAGGAAGAAGGGAAGCAGGACGCGTGGCCCACGCACGCCTGTCGTCCCAGCACTGGGGAGGGTGAGGCAGGAGGATGGCTGTGAGTCCAAGGCCAGCCTGGGCTATGCAGCAAAACCTTGTCTGAACAAAACAAAATAATAAAAAAGAAGGGAGAAGCCGGAGACTCTGGTACCTACCTCTAACCTCAGCTGCTCTGGAGGCTCAGGCAGGAGGAGCATGAGTTCAAGACCAGGCTGGAGGACTCAGTGAGGCCAGTCATGAGATCACAACGGCTAGAGTTCCCTCGGGCAGCTCCCCTGGGACAGTGGACAGTGGGCAGAGGGCTTGGTGGCCTGTGATCTTTTTCTCATGGACAGCTGGGCACCCCACCCACACACCCCAGCTCCACACCTGCTGGGCCTAGTCTCGAAGGATGACACCTTTGGGTAGGGAGGTTGTGCAAGGCGGATGTCTTGCCCCGAGCCCATGGTGCCATGTGCATTCGGCCATCCGCCTTCTCACCTGGTACTCTGCCACTCCCCTGCAACTGTTTGCTTTATTCATTTATTTATTTTTTCCAGTTATTTGGGGGAGGGGTCGAGACAAGGTCTTGCTATGTAGATGAGGCTTGCCGTGAACTTACTGTGCAGCCCAGGGCGGCATCAACCTCATGGCGATCCTCCTGCCTCAGCCTCCCGAGTGCTGGAGCGACAGACATGTTGTATTTTTGAGTGTGGCAAATCACACCTAACGTTTACCGCTGAAGCACGAAGCTCGGTCTTTAGGCACGTGGACATGGCGGTGCCACCATCCCCACTGCCTATCTCCCCACACTGACCTTCTGTCCTCACAAAGCATTGACTCCCGTGCCCTTCCCGGACCTGGCACCCACGGATCCACTTCCTGTGGCTGTGTGCGCCTGCTTGGCTGAGCTCCCTCCACCTGCGGCTGTGGCCTGGTCGCGCTGCCGGCTGAGATCTGCTTGCTTGAACCCCGTGGCCCCGCGCCCTGCACCTTCATGCCCTGGGGTTTTTTTGTCCATTTTTAGCCTCTTTTTGCAGCTCAGCTTTTCAGGGTTTGTCCTGCCCTGCCCTGCCCTGCACTCCCTCCCCTTCCTCAGCTCAGCCTAGGCATGCGTAGGGGGTGCGCGGTCAAGGCAGCTTTTATTTTTGGTACTGGGCATCAGACCCAGGGGTGCTGTACCTCTGAGCTATGCCCCCTGCCATTTTGAATTTTTTTTTAATTTTTACTTTGAAACAGTCTCATAAAGTTGCCTGGGCTGACCTTGAGCTTTTGACTCTCCTGCCTCAGCCTCCCAAGTCACTGGGATCATAGGAGAGTGTGTGTGTGTGTGTGTGTGTGTGTGTGTGTGTGTGTGTGTGCCACCGTCCTTCTGCGGTCCGTCTGTGCTGTGGTTTAACTCTGTAGCTTGGTGACGCTGAGGGTGACACAGGAGAAGCTGAACTCAGTCTCCTTTGAGCTCTGCAGGGGCTTCCTGGCACCCCCGTTCATCTTTAGCCTGAGCTGTTTTTTTTCTTTGTCTAGAAAAGAGGCTGAGAGAGTTTGGAGTGGTCAGTGTGCAGGGCACGCACCAGCCTGTGCTTTCAGAGCGAGATTCGCCCTTCCTTGTCCTTGGGCCTGTGACTGTGTCACCTTAGTAGCACAAGGGACTCTGCAGATGGGTCACATTGAGGACCCTGAGGGGGGACATCCTGACCCCTGAGGCCCAGTACCCCCAGGGCCCCCCTGAGCAGGTGAGGGCGGCTGAGAGGCTGCAAGAAGCTGAAGACGAGGCACTGCTGGCTCTGCAGACGGAGGCAGGGGCCGCAGGCAGGGGCTGTGGGTGGCGCCGGCAGCAGGATGGGGACGCAGGCTCTCCCTGGTGACCCAGTGAGGAGCCGTCCTGTATGTAGATGTCTTCCCTGCAGACCATGAGAGGGGACAGTCGTGGGATTCTCACCCACTAAGCCAGTGGGCGTTTGTTATACCGGCTGCGTCAACTCAGGAGTCAGAGAGCCATGCAGACCTCGGGGGAAACCACGGCCTGTCCGTGGCCTCTGCAGTCCGGTTATTGTCTGAACACGGGAGGCTGCAGAGATGGGACCATACATGAGCTACATTGGGTTTTCTCTATTTTGAAGAACTAGGGGTGGAACCCAGGGCCTTGGCACTGAGACATACCCTCAACCCTTTTTTCTTTTATTATTATTTTGAGACAGGGTCTCCCTCAGTTGTTTAATTTTCCCGGCTAGGTTTGAACTTGCAACCTCCTGCTTCAGCCTTCTGAGCACTCGGCGGAAGGCACCAGGCACACGGGATCTCTCTTCACTGTGATAGGAGCCGCTGTGTCTCCCCGCCAGTCCCGACAGGATCTGGCTCGCTTCTGCCCCTGGCATCGGGAGCAGGAGCCCCTGGTACATACACTGCCGAGGCCGCGTGGTGAGATGCTGCGCGTCTGTGGTCCGAGGGAAACGCCCCGCAGAGACGGCGGCAGAGGCTGCTTCGCACCCCCTGCGGTGGCCGGAATGAGAAAGTGGGATCGGCAGCGCCCCGAGGTGGGAGCCTGCACGGCAGCTGCGCCGCGCTGCGGCTCTGGGATGGGGCTCCCTTCCGCGCCCGCAGTCCTGGGCCTTGGTGTGCGCCTAAGGGGAGAGAGCGTGCCATGGAGAGATGGTTTGTGCGAGCTGACTGTAGCAGCGCAGTTCACAGGAGCCGGTGAGGACGGCAGTCCTGGCGCCCACCGACGGCTGAACACACGCGCAGCGGGGCGAGACGCCAGCTCGCCACAGCCCGGCCAGATCCTCGGGGGGTCGAGCACAGGGCGGGCAGTGAACATGTAGAAGGGCTGCGTGGGCTGGAGACACCCAGGGTAGGTGACTCCAGAGTCGGAAATTGGACCAGGGAGGGGACAAGGTGACTCTCGCTCTTGGGGACAGAGCTCCCTTGGGGTGCCGGAGTGCCGAGGACAGAGGAGAGCTACAGAAATAGGCTGAAGGCCGCTGAGGCTGCTGCACGCTGTAAAATGGTCGTAACTGTAGTTTTAAATGTATTTAGCCACAAAACCTGCCGGAGCTTGGGACAGCCCCGCCGAGGTCCCTGCCCTGGGTCCTTTCTGACCATCCTGACTCCGTGCCTAAGGCTGGCAGCAGCCGGCTCAGGACCTGAGTTACCCCAGCCAGAGTCACATCACCCTGGGGCTCCACACCCATGGCCCCACATACGCCCTGTAGTGACGGGGCCAGCACCAGCCCAGAGGCCTCCCTTTCCCTCAGGACCCCATCTTCCCAAGTGGTGGCCAGGCACAGGTGACAAGAGAATTAGAAATGTCAGCCTGGGAAGAAGCGGAGCTCATGGAGTCTCTGTGAGGGCTTGGTCCTCTGAGGCTGCTGTGTGGCTCAGCGGCGCCCCTGCCCCGGGTGCTGGACACCCCTCCTTCTCCCCCGTGACTGCTGCTCCCGGGCTCCCAGGCGGGCGTGGACTCGCCTTGCAGAACTCAGCTGGAGGCCTTGCTGGCAGCACTCAGGGTGTTGTTACCTGGCAAGTTCCTCATGCACGCAGGATCCTAAATGTAATTAAGTCGCCCTTTTCCCTGCAGCAGTGACACAGATTTGGTCTCTGATGAAGGCAGTGGCGTCATTTCAGAACCGAGGGGCAGTCAGGGCCAGGTGCTGGGAGCCTCGGGGGATCTGGGTGGGCCGGTTCCCTCTGGGCTGTCCTGTTTGGAAGTGAGATTAGACCAGGGTGGTGGGGCAGTGACTTAGGGTCCCCAGGCCTTTGCCTCAGGACAACCAGCCACTCCTAAGAGGCCCTGGGAGTCTCAGTGCCCAGCTGAGTGTCCCCTGGGACCATGAAGCGGGGAGCAGGATCTCCACTCTCCCCAGTACCCATGTAGAGATGTTCTCTCTCTCTCTCTCTGTCTCTCTGTCTCTGTCTTTCTCTCTCTCTGTTCTGTTTTGAGACAGGTTCTGACCATGTAGTCCAGGCTCGCCATGAACCCTGAGCCTCCTGCCTCAGCCTCCCGAGTGCTAGGAGGACAGGTGTGTGCGCCACACCCAGGTGCTCTGCCTGCACTCTGTAGGATCCCGGGCACTGTGTCCTCTGCAGTCCCTTGCGCGGCTCTGCCTGAGGCCCTTCAGCCTGTCCTTAGCAGGGCGCCTTGTGATCTCAGGTCTCCCAGTCCTTAGCCGGCCTGGCTCCATAGCTAACGCTGGACGCCGTGCTCCCGGCAGCCTTGCCTGCGTCTCACCATGGCCTTCTGTGGCCTTCGCGTTTCCAGGTTTCCCACACGTGGCCGTGAGCATGGCTGTGCATGTGTGGGGCCCGTCGCCTTCCAAGGCTTCCTTTGAGCCTGACCAGGTGCAAAAACCCAGGCTCCCAGAGGTGCCCTGGTGGCTGCTGCCGCTTCACAGGGTGCTCTGGGGGCTTCCTCAGGTGCCCCTTAACACAAGGGGGAGACTGTGGACAACAGGGGTCTCCCCGCGCATCGCCGCTGTGCGTCTGCCCCCAAGAGTGCAAGTTTTTTTGGGTTGTTACAGCCGGGCCAATGGGACGGGGTGCCTGGCACAGGGGTGGCTGTGTTTAGGGAGCATGCCCAGGTTGACCTCAAACTTGCAGCAATCCTCCTGCCTCAGCCTCCCAAATGCTGTTAAATATATGTCAGGTTTTTTTTTTTTTTCTAATCATTGTTGACACAAAAAATTTCTTTTCATTGAACTAAGAGGAAGTAGTTGTATACATAGTCTAGTATTCCATAATTGCAATGGATTATTGGCAGAACTGACAATGTTGCAAGCTATTGATTAAGCCTTTTACAGCTCAGCATACTAATCTAGCTTTATGGTTTTTTGTTTTTGTTTTTGTTTTTTCCAGGACCAGGGTTCAAACTCACGACCTTGCACTTGCCAGGCAGGCACTTGTGCCACAGAGCCATCTCCCTGACCCTTTAGCTTTATGTTTTATGCCTCATGGTTAAACTTTTCTGCTGGGTGGTTAAGAGCAAATTAAAGCAAGACCTCTATAACAAAACATGTAATATGTCAGGTTCTTACCCTTTGAGGGGGGCATCTTGGAAATAGCCTTGTGTCAGTTAGCTACTGCTGCATAACAAATGGGCACCAATGTAATAAGTCGTAGCAACACACATTTCTATCACAGTTTCTTGGGTCAGGAACCTGGGCACATCCCCCCTCCCCATCAGAGGCCGTGGTCTCCTGAGACTCAGCTCAGGAAGCACTTTCGTCCCTGTCACTGCTGCAGTCATCCACAGGTTCTTGCTTCTTTCGGGCTGAGGCCACTCTGCATGCCTTGGCTGCTGGGATGTTAGGGTTTGCCAGCATGGAGGCTTGCTTCCTCCATGTAAGAAACGGGATTTGCTGAGAAGGTGGGAGTCACCCGCTGGGCGTGTCCACCTGTCACCCCAGCACTCCAGAGGCTGAGACAGGAGGACTGCAAGTTCCAACCCAGCCTGAGAAACTTAGTGACTTAGCAAGACCTGTCAAAAATAAAAAAAGGGCTGGGCATGTAGCATGGTGTGGAGGTCTTGTATTTGATCCTGCTTACCCCCGCCCAAAAAACATCAGGAGATTTTTCAACATAAAATCTTCCTATTTCTCTGAGTAACTGGAAGAGATGGTGTCTTTGTGCCACCTCTGGGGCAGGACGGTCACCTCTGATTGAGCCTGTTGTTGTCTCTGTCTCCAGGGCTCTGGCCCCTGCTTCCTTGGCGGAGAACTCAAATTGGTGAGGCCTCCACTGCTATTTTTTTGAGGGGCGGGGGAGCAGGGTTCAAACTCATGACCTTGCACTTGCCAGGCAGGCACTTGTGCCACGGAGCTATCTCCCTGCCCCCCCCCTTTTTTAAAATTTTATTGTTTTCAAACCTCATTTATTTATTTGTGTTATGGCTGACTCAGCCTGCCCTGGGGGTGGGGCTGGCACAGCATGTGGTGCCGGGGATTGAACCGCAGTCCCTACAGTTGCCTGAACTTGCCTAGGCAGGTGCTTTAGACTGCTGAGCTGTCTCACCGGCCGAGGCCTCCACTGCTTTGGAGGGGACTGTCGCCCTGGTAGCGAATGGCAGCCCTTGGTGCTGAGGAGGCGTGACAGAGCGAGGGGGGCTCAGCGAGCAGGGCTCTGGCACCCAAGGCCGGCGTGAGGGCACAGGCAGCCAGCCCTGGTCAGGGCTCCAGGCCCGTGACATCTAGGGTGATGGTGTGACCCCAGGATCTGTTCCTTCTAGGCCTCAGTGCAGCCACCAGAACGGTGCCAGCTTGCATGTCACCCTGAGCAGAACAGGTTTTGTGAAGTCAGGTGGGAAGTCAGCATCTCGGAGACGGATTTGGGATGGGCACAACTGAAGGGACGGGGGTACGGAGCAGGGAGGCCCGGGGTGCTGTTCAGTGTCTACAGAGAAGGATTCAGCCCTGACGGCCCCAGTGTGGGGGGGGGACCACACATGAAGGTGACCTTGAGGTCATAGAGCTTCCTGTGTCTCAGCCTGTGGACGCGCATGATAGTTAGCAACTTTCCCAGCAGCACTGTGGGCCAAACTTGGGGGTCTGGGGATCCCTGCTCGTGGACCAGGCTGGCCACAAACCATGGCTCTGCCACAGTGGCAAGCGGAAGGCGGTGCTGTGTCCCGAGGCCAGCTGGTTCTGGGGAGCAGGGGGTGGGGGAGGCCCAGGCCACCAGTCCAGTCAGTGGTGGAGCTGGGGAGCCCATGGCTGGTCACCTTGGCCAGCAGCAGGAGGAGTTCTTTCTACCCTGGGAAGCCGAGTTTGCAAAGGAGAGCTCAGTGTTGCTGCTCAGGAGGCCGACGCAGGAGGATCTGAAGTTCAAGTCAAGCCCGGCCAAATTAGAGACTTAGCGAGACCGTGTCTCAGAATTTAAAAATCAAAATGAAAAAGGGATGGGGGTGGCGCCAAGAGGTCTCTGTGCAGCCGCCCAGCTCTGCCTGTGCCGTGTGAAAGTGCCGTAGGTGCCTGCAGAGGAGTGGCTGTGGCTGGGCGTCAGCAAAAGTTTATGCCGGTGTTTGGCCCGATCTGGCCCTGGGCCGCAGGTCTTCCACCCTTGCTCTGTGCTGCGTTGCCCAACCCAGAGGCCTTGCTGTTGTTTTTTAATTTGTTGCTGTGCTGAGGTTGGCGCCTCTAGCCTCTGCATAAGCCGTTCCTGCAGCCGCTTCTTACTATTTTATTTTATTTATTCTTGAGCGGGGTCCTGTTGTGCCACTGAGGCGCGCAGACTGGGCTCAGACTTGTGATCCTCCTGCCTCAGCCTCACTGGGTTTTGGGATTATAGGTGTGTGCCACTGTGCTGGGTTCCCAGCCCCTTTTAAGAACAGTTTTATTTTGAGACATGGCCTTGCTAGGTTGCCCAGGGGTAGCTGGGATGCCAGAGGGCACCCTGCCCCCACATGGGTTTGACACCCTGACGACGCCCTCCTCTTTGAGGTTGCTTCCTAGCTAGTGATCCAGGGCTGGTTTTACCTCCTCTCTAAGCCTCAGTTTCCCCCTCTGTAGACTGAGGCTGATCTGTACCCTGTGGGAACATTAGGTAGACTGCTTGTGGGACAGTAGTTCTCACGGGAGTGATTCTCTCCCCAGGGGGCACTGGGCTGTGTGTGGGGACACTTGTGGTTGTCACCCTGGCATTTCTGGCATGCGGCAGGTGGCAGCTAGAGACGTTGTCCACGCCCTGCAGCACCCAGGTGATGCAGCCAGTGCCAGCGCAGATGTGTCCCCAGTTGCCTATGGGGAGACCAGAGGCTGTGGCCAGCGTCTCCCTGAATTCTAGAACTTTCCATGCACCGCCTGCTGCCTCTCCCGGCACGGGCCTGGCTGCCCTGAGCCCTGCCCTGTGATCCCCTCGGCTGTCCCAGAGTCTCCCTCCCTGCCACGGTGTTGGGGTTCTGGGCGCTGTCACCAGGCTGGGAAGGAGGAGGCAGGGTCCCCCACCTGCGTCCTCCCCACCCTATTCTTTTCGGCAGGCTCTCTTCCCTCTCCGATTTGCATATCCTGTTTTTAGCCTCTTTCTCCTCTAGATTTTATATAATCAGCTCATTATGCGTCGCTGTCACGGGAACCTAATGTTCTCTCAATCACTTTCTAAAGCATTTTCTCGCATAAGTAGCTAATTGCCTGTCGTCTCTCTTTTTCTGTCTCTCTCTTTGATAAACTTTTCATTTTAGAACAGTTTTAGATGTATAGAGAAATGAGGAACTCGGGAGAGAGGCTCGCACTCGCCTCCCATCCTGTGTCCCTGAGGATGACATCTTGTGTTGATGTTGAGCATGTGTCGTGGTGGCTATGCTGGCCCCGGCATTCATTCAAGTCTGGGCGGCCTTTGAACTCCCTTAACTCACCTGATGTCTTTTTTTGGACCCCGTGCAGGACCTCTGTGGGATGTATTGTCTCCTGTCCCAGGGCTGAGATGGGGTCTCAGGCCTTCTCTTTTCCGGTTCTCTGAACAGCCTGTGAGACTCCACCCACTGACCTTTGTGTGACATTTGTCTCTCCCGTGAGGGCGCTGTAGATGTGGGAGGAGGCCCACGGAGGCAAAGGAACAAGCCCTCCTCCTGACGCATCTCTGGTGATGTTGCTTCCTTTATGTTCTTTCTTTTTTCTGTGGTACTAGGGATTGAACCCAGGGCCTTCACCCTGAGCTCCATCCCCAGGCCTTTTATTAATATATTTATTTTTTGAGACACAGGGTTTCACTATGTAGTTCAGGCCGGCCTTGAACTCACAGCGATCCCCCTGCCTCAGGCTTCTGAGTGCTGGGATTACAGACATGCATCTCCACACCTAGCCTTTATTTTTTAATTTTGAGACAGGGTCTCACTAAGTCTCTAAATTGCCCCTGGCGATGCTTGAACGTGGGGTCCTCCTGCCTCAGCCTCCCAGGTAGCTAAGAGGACAGGCGGGCGCCAACACCAGAGCTGGACGGGCCTGTTCTTAGCTCAGCATCACGTGCCTCTGCTGGGTAGGCTGCATCCCCACCCTGCTCCTCCGTGGGACTCTTGCCGCTGTTTTAAATGTGAATGGAGCAGAAATGGGTTTGTACACATTTCCTTTCCTTCTTTGCTCGGTGTGAGTTGGCCTCTTCCCAAGGCCCTGCCGGCTGCGCGGCTGCCTCACACTCCGAGGGGCGGGGGCGAAGATGGCGGCTGCAGAGCACAACGCGGCGATTCTGTGCCCAGGCGGCGCGAGAGATGTCTGGGGACATCTGTGGCTGTCACAAGCCGGGGAGCTCCTAGCGTGGAGGGGTGGAGGACAGGGATGCCGCGCGGCGCCTGCAGTACCCAGGACACCCCCCACCCCACGACCCTCGGGTCCCATTATTCCAGGGCCCAGGTGACAGCCAGCCTTAATTATTTGGAGAAAAGATTCGCTCTGCTTCAGCGGGCAGGGCTCGTTAATTGGAGGGTGGCTTGGGAGGGTCACAGAGCCCCGAGGTCCTGGAGCTGAGGGTCTCAGTGCTGTGTCCTCCGACTTCCGGGTCCACTTAGCTGCTGGGCCGCGCCAGCCTCGTGACCCTGACCGTGACCGTGACCGTGACCTCCCCCTTGCCCCCGCCCTGCCTGGGCGGGAGCCGTCACCAGCCTCCGCGCTCCCTGCCTTGGCAATCAGCGCCTGGAGGTGACATATTTAGATGGTTGCCCTGGTGATGAGTGACAGCTTCAGCAACAGCACAAAAGACAGCTCCGTGTTTCCATATGTAGCCTCCCAGGCCGAGAGGCGCCTCTGCCACGTGCCCAGGATGTCAGCCGGGCCACCCACACGGCCCTGGCACGGGCGCGGGCCTGTCACTGAGTTCTGGGTCCCCGGCTGCCCCTGCCCTCCAGGCTTGCGTCTTGGACCAGCGGGTCTCACCCCAGGTTGATTCTGTCCCCAGGGGACATTGGGCAATGTCTGGGGACATCTGTGGCCGCCACACGGGGGCAGCTCCTGGCATGGAGTGAGTGGAGGCCAGGGAGCCCTGCGTCAGTGGGAGCCAGTGGCCCCAGGCAGGTTGGGAACAGTGCAGCCTGGAGCCCCCCGGCCTGCGGGGCCCACAGTGCTCCTTCCGTGGCGTGGTGACCGTGAGCGTCCGTCCAGAGTTCAGCACGCGTGGCAGCTTCCAGTCGTCAGCATGGGCACGACTGCCGCTCCGCCACCATCCGTGCCAGGGCCGAGATACACTGATCCGGCCACTGTTGAGCTTGGCCAAGCCTTCACCTCTGGCCACAGCGTGCTCTCCTTTCCAGATAGGATTCATGTCTGAGATCACGCTCCGAGCTCCCGGGAGCTGTCACAGCTGTCGGCACCTGCCCGTCACCCGGGCCACTGGGTCCTCAGGTGGGGCACGGCGGGCGCAGGAGGTGCCCAGCTTAGGCTGCTGCGTGAGACCGGGCTTCAACTGCCATCGCCTAGGTGGGCCACCAAGGACGCCCCTTCCCCCACTTCTCTGCCTCCTCCTCTCGCCCCCTTTCGCCTTCCATCCTTCCTTTTAGGGTCAGGATCCTCAGCCCCTGATGTAACTCTTAATGTCACCTTTTCAGTTTTTTCACTTTTTAAAGTCGGTTATCCAGACGAACAGGTTTCGTGGTAGCAGGTTTACACATGCACACAACGTGCTTTGAGCTCTGTGCGTCACCCCCAGCCCTGGCCTCCACTCTAGATCCACAGTTTGGGGTTCAGTGTGTGCGCTACTCGTCCCCTGTGATCGACGCTAACACCCTTTCCTCCCCTTGCGCCCTCCCTCTCGTGGGTTGCCAGCTCCTGTCTCCAGACCCCGCCTTGCAGGGCAGGCGAAGTGATGCCGATGCCCCTCTGACACTGGATTGTTCCTGCAGTGCCATGGCCTCCAGATCCACCCATTCTGTGCTGATCCAGGTAGCTCAGTGCTCCATGAGGAGAGAAAGAGCCGCTGGCGCTCTGCGGCCGCCTCGCCCAGGCCAGCCCTGCGCAGCCCTTTGCAGGAGGCCCGTGGTGGGGGTGAGAGCAGCCAGCGCGCTTGCCCAGCCCGGCCCGGGGTGCTTGGCCCCGCGCTGCTCCTGGAGACTTGCTTATGTGTCGAATTACTCCAGAACTAGAGAGATTCCCAGAGTGGCAGAGGCACTGTCTGCCACATCCACTGCCCCCCCCCCCCCCTTTTTGGAGACAGGGTCTCATGCAGTTCAGGCTGGCCTTCAGCTCACTTTTGTAGCCCAGGCCAGTCTCGAACTCGCACTGATCCTCCTGCCTCAGCCTCCCAAGTGCTGGGATTACAGGCCTGCGCCACCACACACCCGGACTCCTTTGTATTTTTTTATTTCGAGGCAGCTCTTGCTAAGTTGCCCAGGCTGGACTCTGGACTGGAACTTGCAATCTTCTGCCTCAGCCTCCAAGTTCTAGGATGACAATCACGCACTACCAGGCCTGGCCTGCATATCCTCTCTCTCTCTCTCTCTCTCTCTCTCTCTCTTTTTCTCTCTCTCCCCCCCCTTCCTTCCTTTCCATCCTTCTTTCCTTCCTTCTTTTCTTTTTTAAAAAAATTTTATCATTTATTTACTTATTTGGTACAGGGTCTCCATATGCAGTTGAGACTCCTAGTGATCCTCCTTTCTCAGCCTCCTCAGGGCTGCGATTACAGGCATATGCCACCATGCCCAGTTTTGGTGGCTGGCATAGTGTACCCAGGGCTCCAGGGCCAGCACGGCATGCAGTACTGGGGATTAAACCTCAGTCCTTGCTCTTTCTAGGCAGGCACTTAGGCTGCTGAGCTATCTCCCTAGCCCCCCCCCCTTTTTTTTTTTTTTTTTTGTCTTTTTGAGACAAGGCCTAGCTATGCAGTTCATGCTGGCCTTGAGCTCACATTGTAGCCCAGGCTGGTCCTGAACTCACAAGATCCTCCTGACTCAGCCTCCTGAGTGCTGGAATCTAGACATGCGCCACCACTCCTGCTTTGTGTCTTTGTTTCTTTCCTTCTTTCTCTCTCTTTTTTTTTACATTTTAGGGAAGGATCTACAGGGTGTTCATGGTCTCACTACTAGATGGGACTGGTAGTGAGCAGCTGTGTACAGCCTTCCAGGAGCTGGGATTACAGGTGTGCCACCATGCCCAGTCTCAGTTGCCTTCTCAGTGTGCCCTGGGGGCAGGGCCAGCATGGAACTCCAGCTGCTAGGCTCTGCCTGAGCAGGCACTTTAGGCTGCTGAGCTATCAGGCTGGCCCATGTGTCTTTTTTATTGCATTACAAATGCTATTTTGTGATTTTCAAAGCTAGTCATTGGACAGCTGCAAAGATGTTGCTGTGTTTGGGGAACCCTACCCCTCCTCCCCCTGCTAACATTCTAGCATGTGAAGTCTACCAACATTGATTTTGCTGTATTACTTGCTCAGAAAACTTCAGGGTTTGTCCTGTCATCTGTGCCTGGAACCCAAGGCTCTCGGAACTCCACTGTAGGTCAGGGTGAGCTTCCTCGTCCTGTGAAGGGCCCCAGTGGCTTCCAGGCCACATGCTCACTGCAGAATATCGAGCCATCCCATATCAGGCGCAGGCAGCCAAGGGGACTTGTGAAGAGCTGGCTGTGTGCCAATAAAACTTTATCAACAAACAAGCAGTGGGCAAGCCCTGTGGAGTTCACCTTCCCCTCCGTGTCTAGTGTTTCTTAGCAGCAGCCTCGGCCAACATGAGGGGGAGTTTGTACTGCAGTCAGGTCCTGCCTGTGCCCTTCCCAACGGTGACCCTCGGCTGCTTACTGCTTTCCTTGGAGATCCAACGTTGTCATTCCCTGGAAGCAAGTGATCGTGATGTGTTATGATAATTAAATATGTATTCATGTTTCTGCCCAATTTTTTTCTTTCATAAAAATTGAATAAAGCAGGTGTTATGGTTTATGTCTAGTTGTCTCCCCCAAAGCCTCATACAACCGTGGGGTGGGGACTTCTAGAGTTTGAGATTTGAGTCATGATCTGGGATTATGTGTTTTAGTCCTGATGGGACCATGGGTCTGAATACTGCTGGGATTACTTGACTCTTAGTCCACTGGGATTATGTGTTTCAGTACTGGTGGGGTTATCGGTCTGAGTACGGCTGGGATTATTGGTGTGGCCTAAGGTGGATAGGCTAAGGCAGAGAGCCTGAACGTGATATAGAGAGAGACAGACGTGGGCTATTGCTGTCTGCTCCCCTGGTTGTTCCGTTGTCTCTGCCACCATATCGTTGCTGTTCTGCCGCCATGAACTGCTGCTCTCTGCCATGTGCGTCTCTGCCTTGGAGCCAGCTGAGTATGGACTGAAACCTCCAGTAACTGAGCTAAATAAACCTTTCCTTCCTTCATTTTGGGTGTCGGTTATTTGTCCCAGGAACGAGAAAAGAGTAACTAAGACAGTGGGGCATTGAGGCCATGCTTGGCATTCCAGCACTCAGGGGAGGCTGAGACAGGAGGATCTCAAGTTTGAGCCCTGGCAGCCCAGGCAACTTAGCCACATAGCAAGACCCAGTCTCAAAATAAATAATAGAAAGGGCTGGGGATAGAGCACAGGGCAAAAGCCCTAGGCTTGATCTTCAGTACCAGAGAAAAAAAGGGAAATGACCTCTGTGTGTTGGGATAACTAAGTGAATAAATATGTTTGTACTTATCAAAAATGAATGGCATGGGCTGGGGAAATAGCTCTGTGGCACAAGTGCCTGCCTGGCAAGTGCAAGGTTGTGAGTTCAAACCCCAGTTCTGTCAATCAATCAATCAATCAATCAATCAATGGACCAGCGAGATGGCTCAGCGGTCTAAGGTGCCTGCTTAGGCAAACTTAGGCGACCACAGGGACTGTGGTTCGATCCCTGGCACCACGTGCTGCGCCAGCCGCACTGCCAGGGCAGGCTGAGTTGGTCATAATATAAATAAATAAAATTACATTTAAAAATAGATAAATAAATAAATCATAACATGAATGTATACAATCAGACACCATGTAGCCACTTCACCTAGTGGCCCCCACATGTGAAGGTCCTGTGCCACCAGTGTGGGTGTGCAGCGGGCCACCCCTCGTGCCTTTATGCAAGGATACGTGATCCTGGCCGTGGTGAAGGCATCTGAGAACCCGCTTCTCAGCGTGGAGTCCTGCGGCTAACCTACTGTGACTGTTGCCTCCTCTTGTGTCAGTCAGCTAGTGCCATGTAACAAATCAGTACAAACTCAGTGTCTAGAACAGCACCGCGTGTGTGTGGCTCACAGCCAGGGGCAAGTGTCATCGGGCCTGGGCCTCCTACAAAGACCTGGTTGGTGTGGGAAGACCAGCTCCCCAGGCCCCGGATCTTGTGCAGCTGTTGGTGGAGGCTGTGCTGTTTTCGGAGCATGCGGCTGGACAGGCAGCTGTGACAAAGTCACAGTCCTGTGGTTTGTGAAGCTGGAGCGACAGTGCCTGGCTTGACCCCGCCCTCCTCACCCCAGAGCAGCACTGCCGTGTGACCCCCAAGAACCCTCTGTCACTGACAGCACCCCGGGGTGCTCTTGACCTTGTGTCACTGATCTTTTCTGTGGGAAGTGACTGGAGCCCAGGGTGCCCTGCATGCCAGGCAGGCGCTCACCACAGAGCCACTCTCACAGCCCTTTTTACGTTGTTTTGAGCTGTGGTCTTGCTGAGTTGCCCAGACTGAGCTCGCACTTGGCAGCCCTCCTGCCTCAGCCCCCAGAACAGCTGGAATCGCCAGCCTGTGCCACACGCCTGGCATCTTTGTCTTTTGGGTAGCAAGTCTCCCTTCAGGTGAGGCGAGAGCTCAGCTGATGCTGCCTGGCGTTTCCTTGATAATTCTGGCTGCTGAACTTGCTTTTTTTTTTTTTTTTTTTTTGGCAGGACCGGGGATCAAACTCACGACCTTGTACTTGCCAGGCAGGCACTTGTGCCATGAAGCTATCTCCCCGGCCCCATACACATTTTTTAAATTTTATTTTCACACACACTTTTTTTTGCTTCACAGTCTTATCTGTTTGTTCATTCATTCATTCATTGAGGCCAGGTCTAGTTCTGAAGCCCTGGCTGCCTTTAGATCGTTACGCTCCTCCTGCCTCAGCCTCCCGAGTGCTGGGACGACAAGTGTGCACCGCAAAGGCCAACTCTTGAATTCTTGAATTAATGTTGGCTTAAGAAACCAAGTCAGGGCACTTGGGAGGCTGAGGCAGGAGGATCAGTGCGAGTCTGAGACCAGCCTGAGACACAAGAGTGAGCTCCAGGCCAGCCTGAGCTGCGTAGCGAGACCCTGTCTCAAAAAGACAAAAAAAAAAAAAAGTCAGGGTTCAATCCCTAGGCCTGCTGTGCCAGCCCCACCCCTGGGGTGCATTGAGACAGCAATTGAGACTGCGTGGTAGCGCATGCCCTTCATCCCAGCTCTTGGGAGGCTGTAAACAGGCGGGTCCCTAGGAGTCCGATCTAGTAGTGAGACCCTGAACATCCTGCAAGATGCTTCCAAGAAAGAAAAGAGAGAGAGAGAGAGAGAGAGAGAGAGAGAGAGAGAGAGAGAGAGAGAGAGAAAGGAAGGAAGAAAGAAACCAAATCAGGCGTGGTAGCTAAGGCAAGTAGAATTGTTGTGAGTTCGAGACCAGCCTGGGCTACAAAGTGAGCTCCAGGCCAGCCTGAGCTGCGTAGCCAGACCCTGTCTCAAAAAGACAAAAAAAGGAAAGAAAAACAGCAGCATTTTCCCGGCTTTCTGTTTCTACTCACGCCCCCCCACACCTCGCACACATTTTTAGGACTTCCCACCCCCCCTCTGCCTCCCCTCCTCTTGCGCCCCAGCTCCCCAGGGTCCTTGGGCTGGGAGAGCACGGCAGCCGCTGTCCCCTCTTCACCTCTGAGTCCTTCCCGCCCTGCCCGAGACCCCTGGGTCGCAGCTGGCAAGGCTGGCAGATTCCCTTGGGGAGTGCGCAGTGCGGCAGCGGGGGCAGAGGCGTCTCCAGGAGCTGGGGGGCGGGGGGGCACCCCCTCCCAGCTGCATGGAGCCCCTTTCCTCCCCACCCTCTGCCCTTCTGTGGGTGACCTGGGCCTTGTGGCCGTCCAGGGCTTTGTCCTCCCTGGCTGCGCTGAGTCAGACCTGGGTCCGGGGTAGAGAGCAGCACCGCTGGGGACAGAGCCGGGAAGGGCGTGAGGCAGCGGGTGACCTTGCGAGGCTGCGGCGGCGACCCCGTGCCCTCTGCCTGCACTGCGCCCTCCGTGATGCCCACTGGGGCCCAGCCTGTGTGGGTCACGCTGCTTGGGGGTGGAGCCTGAGGTGACTGAGCACAAAGAGGGGGGCATCGGGAGCGGACCTGGGGCCCACGGAGCCAGTTCTGCCAGACCTTTGTGGGGAGCAGGATCTGTCCTTGCCCTGGAGGAGCCTGCTAACGTCAGCCAGCAACAAGGCCAAGGAGACCTTGAGGGACCAGGGCCGTGTCTCAGGAGGGGGAAGGGCACTCGGTGGCCAGGTGGCGTTAGAAGGTTCTGGAAGGACAGGACAGGAGGTCAGGACTCCCAGGAAACCCAGTGTTCCAGGTCAGCCCAGCCCTACTGTGCCCACCCCTTCCCGGTTCCAGACAGCAGAGCACACCTGAGTGGCGGGCAGTGTGACCAGGGGACCCAGCTTCCTGGCCTGAGCCCTCTGTCCCTCCCCGTGCCCACTCAGTATGGATGTCACTGTGGGCAGTGCCCCAGGACCTCAGCAGACCAGGCGACCACAGACCCTGGTCCCCAGATTCCCTGGTCCTTGGGGGGGCCACCTCTGTCCCCAGTCTGGCAGTGCTTAAGGGTGTGAAGTCTCGTGAGCTTCTTCCAGATTAGAAGTCATGTAGAGGTCACCAACAGACAAGGGCTGGAGACGGCTCGTAGAGTAAGCCCTGCCCAGCAAGCGCAGAGTCCCGAGTTTAACCCCCGGTACCACAAAATCAGTCAACCAGTCAGTCGCCAACAGAGCAGCCCAGAGGTGGCGTCCCTTCAGTAAGGGTGACAGAGGTCTTTTTGTTTTCCTTTTTCATGACACCTGGTGGCATGGCTGAAGTCACCGCCACACTGGTGTCCTCAGCCAAGCGCTTCCTGTCCTGTGTGCTCTGTCTCCCAGGACCTCAGTGCCTCGGGCTCTTCCTATGGCCCTGGGATCCAGGAGGGCCCCTGTAATCGTTGGCCACCTCTCTGTCCTCGTGTGCGTCCTGTGAACCATAGTGGTGGGTGTTGGAGTCCCTTCCTGGTTCTCATCTCAGCCCAAGAAGTCTAAGCTTACAATCCTAAAACCACGTTATTGGAATTCCACCAAGTTAATTCCAATCTACCACTCCCAGCGCAACCCATTGCGATAACAAAGACACTAAGACATATATATGTATAATTAATTATAGGGGAGCCAAGGGGCCCTAAGTCCAGCCATGAAGATGGCTTTCCGGAACCAAGAGGGTGACCCAGGGCTGCACTCGGGCTTTATTCATCGGAAAAGGGGGAGTGGCTTGAGAAAAGGAGTTTTGGAAAGGTGAGCACTGCAGGGAATTGTGGGAAGAAGGTGAGCACTGAAGGGAATTGTGGGAAGAAGGTGAGCACTGAAGGGAATTGTGGGAAGAAGGTGAGCATTGTGAGTAGGAGGCCTGCATTCACCTCCGCCATATTCAGAGAGGATGTGCAGAGGAAGTAATTTGTGTTATGCTGTTGAGATAGCATCTAATATTTTAGGGGTCTGGTGCTTCAGCTCTGATGTGTAATCTTTCAAGCCCCAGGAAGTCATAGCCTCTATCTCTAGGCTCGATCCCAGCTGACACCGTGGAGCATTGGCTCTTTGTCCTGTTATCAGGGAAACATGCGTGCTGTCTTCAAAAATTACCACCAGAGAGCCAGGGAGATAGCTCAGTGGCACAAGTGCCTGCCTGGCAAGTGCAAGGTCCTGAGTTCTATCCCCGGCACCGCAAAAAAAAAAAAAGTGTGCATTGGTCTAGCGCCTCAGCTAGACCAATGCACACTGCTTAAGTCCAATTGAAAGGATAATGAGAAGTCCTAGCCAGCTCTGTACATTTCAATACGAGGGAATAGGGTCAGGCTCAGCCAAAATAGAGACAGTTGCTCTCCTTTCAAGAAGAGCTGCACAGGCGGTGCTCCACAGGTGGGCAGAGCCCTGGGGACCCCAGTGCCAGGACTCTTGCCTCCTGGTGACACTAGGCTCAGGTCCGTGTGGCGGTCACAGACAGGGTTCTCTTTGGGGAGCTTGATGGTATGTTTATCCTAAGAGCTGCTGAACCACACACTTTGGAAGGGTGAAGTGTAGCCAGGCGCAGGCCTGTCCCAGCTGTCCGGGAGGCTGAGGCAAGAGGATCACAAGTTTACGCCCAGCTTGGGCATCTTAGCAAGACCTGGTCTCAAAAAGGTAAAAAGGACTGGAAACGAAGCTCCGTGCGGTGGCCCTGGCTTCCACCTGCTACCGCTGCTGCAGCAGCGTCTGCTTCCTGTGATGGCCCCCTGGAGACCTGGGGCTGCTTCTCCCCGCCTACCCCTCTGTCTGGATCTGATCACCAGGCAGCCCGAGCTCCGCGCTCTGCTCCGGCATCCTGGAATCCGCGGGCCTGGGCTTCCCTTCATCTCGGCAGAGGCCCCAGCTGCTTCCTCCACGACCCCTTGGGTGCTCCAGGGCTTGTGATCCGTCCTGACAGGACCACAGGCTGGCAGCGGCTCTAGCGGAGCTGAGTGAAGGTCGCTGAGGACGGCTGGGCCCCGCTGGCGCAGCTCGCAGCCTGGCTGTGTCTTAGGCCCCAGGGATGGAGCCGCTGGGCACGGCTGCCCACGCTCTACTGTACTCTGGGCCCCGCTGGGCTGGGCTGTGCGAGCCCAGGGCTCTGCAGTGGCCACTGTGGGCTCAAGGACGGCCCAGCCTGGGGCACAGGTGGGAGACAGACGGGAAAACGGCTCCGAAGACCCAGATACTCCCGCCAAGAGCCAGAGCCGCCCAAAGACAGAGACAGGCCTGGCATCCCCAGAGGGGCACGTGGGGTGCTCACCCCCACGCGAAGCGGCACTCAGCCAGGACAGGAGCAGGGCTGCGACACCGCTGCAGTGTGGAGAAACTTTGAGGACACTGTGCTCAGTAAGAGACCCAGACCCACAGCCGGGGCTCCGTGGACAGGAAACGCCTGGGACGGTGACTCCAGAGACAGGAAGTGGCCTCGTTGGGTCGGGGCTGGGAAGAGGCCTGTGATGGCTTGTGGGGTCAGGGCCTGCGTTGGGTGTGTGCTGCGCTTGCTGCGTTAGTGGTAGCCTCTGTCTTATTTACTTATTTATTTGTCTTTTTGAGACAGGGTCTCCCTATGCAGTTCAAATGGCCTTGAGCTCACTTTTGTAGCCCAGGCTGGTCTCGAATTCACACCGATCCTCCTGCCTCAGCCTCCCAAGTGCTGGGGTTACAGGCGTGCGCCACCATGCCTGGCTCACTACTACCCAATTTAGATGTTCTACCAGCCAGCAAACTCTGTACGTTGTTTATTTTTGCAGCACTGGGGATGGAATGCAAGGTCTCAGCCCCCTCCCCTTTCACTTTTTGTTTTGGGACAAGGTCTTCCTAAGTTGCACAGACTGACCTTAGATGTGGATCCTCCTGCCTCAGCCTCTCAAGTAGTGGGATGACGGGTGTGCTGCCACTCCTGACTGAATGGTGTACTACGAATGGGTATTGTGTGAGCGCTGTGTCTCTGCAGGGTTGTCCCAAACAAAAATACCCCTAAGCGTGCGGTCTGTGTGCTCAGTGTAGTAGAGCGGCCGCGCTCGCCTTCCTGGGCTGGACACTAGCACATAGCACTTGTGTAAAGTGTTGTTGTTAGGGAGACTGGGCAGAAGGTGCTGGATCCTGGCATGAGTCGTGATCAGTTCAATACTGGCAGCACCCAGGAGGCTGAGGCAGGCGATCCCTACACATTCGAAGCCAGCCTGGGCCACAGAGTGAATTCAAAGCTAGCTAGAACTGCATATTGAGACTGACCTGTCTTGAAAGGAGAGAGAAGGAAGAGGGGAGGGAAGGGGAAGGGAAAGGAGGGG
>PVKN010002114.1:0-44868 GCA_004027915.1 Capromys pilorides
AGCAGGGCAGCAGGACTCCAGCTCTCCTGGCTGCTCTTGGCTGACCCTGCCCTATTCATTCCCAGCCCCTGGCTCCTGCACCTCAGGCCCAGCCTCTTTGAGCCCCGAGCATCGGTTCCCAACCACATGAAGGAAGGCACATGGCAGAGCCATAAACCTGAGGCTGAGCGGGCTGTCTGTCAGAGCAAGACAGATCTGCAGCCAGGAACTCGGCAGGCGTGTGCGGGGCCCGGCGGGAGCGTGCATTTTGGGCAGAAAGGATGAGCCCAAGGAGCTGGCATGGGCAGAGCAGGAAGGAGGCCCATTAACACTTCGGCCCCAGCCGCGCTTGCTCCGGCACCTCGGCCAGGCGCACACAGGCGCGTTTGTCCGGCCTGCACTGTGGCACTGTGTTCGCAGCAGCCCCAGGTGGGCGGGTGTTGCCCGGGCACAAGTGCCTTTTATAGCCAGGCAGTGCCGGAGGAAGGCAGCAATCCCGGGAGCTGGGACCACCCCCGGAACTCAGAGTGGACCCTGGGGCGAGCCCCACCCTGCCCAGCCACCAGGCCCCACCCTGCCCAGCCACCACACACCTAGGGAGCCTGTCACGGGGAGGGGATGGCTCTGCTCCAGTGACCCCAGATCGCGAAGACAGCTGGGGTTCCAAGTGGGTGCCCCCTCCATGCCATGACGGGGCGAACCCTGCAACCTGCTTGCTGTGAGCCGGGGGCCGAGACTGAGGACTTCATTTGGAGGCAGCCAAGGGGGCAGATTGCCTGGGTGAGGCTGCAGGGGGTAGGAGAAGCCAGACCCCGCCAGCCTCCTCCCGTGATCCCAAGGGGCCGTAGACAGAGCATCCGGGGACAGCGCCCTCCCTTCCATGAGTCCCACCTCCTGCACTTTATTCTCCGAAGGCCTCCAGAGCTCTTTGGAAGGCCAGTGTGTGACAGAAGAGTCACACACAGCCCATGAAATTTGTAAAGCAAAATAAAGAAATTTGTATCCCCGTTTTCCTGTCTTTACCCCAGGCTTTCTCAGTCCTTTTCCCTTTCAATCTACTGACAGGTGCAGGCACGTGCAGGCTGCCCACCGCGCCCCCTGCAGGCGGCCCTTGGAGCTGCACCTGGCCCAGCGAGGCCGAGCTCAATTCTTCCTCTGCACGCAGTGGGGTGAGACAAAAACACAGGCGCGTGTGTGATAAGCCCGGCTTCCTGCCAGCCCCTGCTCCAGCTCGTTTGGGTGCTGGCAACGTCTCTCTGTTGGGCTCATCGTCCTCTTTGTACATCTGGGGAGACTGAGGCTGAGAAAAGGAGTTGCCCGTTCCTCCTGGAGTGGCCCTGGGCCTGGGTCAGGTTCCTAGCGCCTCTTCTCCACAGCTGGGCTGTCCTGGCCCCCGGGCTGCCTGGACTCTCGGGATGTCCTACGCGCTTTCCTGCCCTGTGGCGTCTGCTAGGAGAATGTCACGGCCACTGACCGAGCACTGGCCCTGAAGGGCAATGCAGAGCGTGACCCTGGCTTCAGTCCCATACCCAGCCAGTTCATGTCCTGCAGACACGGCCAAAGGGGGCTATCCAGGCCCAGCTCCACCCGTGCCCACTCCTCAGCCCACACACCACCCCCCTTCAGTGCCGCCTCCTCCCACGATGTCCCAGGGGCACGCTGTGGGCATAGAGCACGCCTGCTCTACCTGCCCACTTGAGGGGACAGCGCTCCACACACACACACCGAGGCTCATCCCTGTGTCCCCCAGGGACTTTGCTCCAGTCACAGCCTCCCAGACACAGAGCTGCCTCAGCCTCCTTCCCAGACACAGTCACTCACTGTGTCAGGAGCACCAGGGCCAGTGCTCAGGGGCGTTGGGTGGTAGACAGGCAAACTGTGTGTGTGTGTGTGGGTGGGTGGGTGTGTGTGTGTGAGAGAGAGAGAGAGAGAGGGAGAGGGAGAGAGAGAGAGAGGACATGGTGGTGGTGTCAGTGGGGAGGAAGAGAAGGAAGGAAAAGCTCGATGACTCACTTCCAGCCTAACAATGCCACATCTGAGCTGCTCAGGCCAGGGGAAGAGCCCATTTGTCAACAGCTGTGGCCTTGTGGCCTGTTAGACAGCGGAGGTGGGGACCCCACGCAGAGCCTGGCTCTCAGTTGCTTTGCCCTGGAGCTTGCACTGTGCATCCTAAGTTCCTCTCCCACACCTGCCTCAGCTCCTGGCATTTCTGCCTCATTTCTTCTCGCTGCTCCAGTGCCACCCCTGAATCCTCTGTTGGTCCTCGTGGCCCTGCCAAGGTGGCCTTCCGTCCCCAGGGCCCCACTTGCAGCCCCTCTCAGGCCTTCCTCCCTGCTGCCCCTATGCCATCCCTGCCCCTCCGCCCCTAGGCCTTGCACTCTTCCTGCACCCGGCCGGCTTCTTCCCTGTTTTCTGAAGAGTGGGCTGTGCCCGGCTGTTCCCAATGGCCCAGCAGCTCTGGATTGCTTTTTCTGCCCCCTTGGGACCCTGGCAAGAGGGTATGGCGAGATGTCTCTGAGGAGCAGAGTTGCACCGGGGAGGTCAGAGGCTCTTTGCCTGGCCTCTGCTGCTGGGCACCTGGCTTCTCTCTGGACTCCGCTGCCCCACACTGCAGGACACCCGGCCTTCTCAGCCCAGAGCACACAGGCAGGGCCTCATCCCCCGCACAGCAGCTTGGTGCCGGGCCTGGGCAAGCTTCTCTCCCCAGCTGGAGCAAGCCCACAGCAGGCTGGGGCTGGGACTCCTGTTAGCCTCTGTATAGCTGGGTAGACTGAAGTCTAGAGAGGCGTGGGGATTGCCCAGGTCACCTATGTGATAAATGCCCGGGCCCCCTGGGCTGGTACCCACAGTGGGTACCAGAGCCTCGGCTGTCTCTGTGCCCAGTTTGCCCTTGAGCTCTCGCTGCTCTCTGACTTCAGCTTCTTGCTCTGCTTGGTCTGCCCAAGTCTCTGCCTGTTTCTTCCCCATCAGCCTCTGGTCCCCGCTGCTTGACCCAGTTGTGCCCCTTGTGCCTCAAGCTAAAGCCCACTGGGAAGGTCCCTGACAGAGGACTTACACATAGGGCCCGGGCTTGCACACCCTGGAGGGCAGAAGGCTTTTCTTCAATGTGGGACCATTGCATAGTCTCTCCTACACAAGAGACTCCCCGCACTTCTGTGTTATCTCTCCTTGTGACTCATGGTCATACACGCACGTGCATGCACACACACACACACACACACACACACACACACACACTAGCAGCTGATGTCTTTGGAGCTCACAAAATCCCCGTTGCAAATGATGATGGAAAAACAGGCAATGGATGCTGGCAAATGCACTGGGCAGCCTCTCCTCGTGGCGCAAACACTAGTATACGATCCCCGCCTGCAGAGAGCATATAATTATTTAGTAATAAATCGCATTCCAGCCCTGAGCCAGCTGTCCCTGGTTTTTCCTCTCCCTTCATTGTCTTTGCCAGACCCACAATGTCTCAGTGTAGGTCATGAAATATGGTTGTGATTTTCAGGCTTAATGAAAGCCAAAGCCGGAGGCTGGGGAGATAGCTCGGTGGAATAAGTGCTTGCCTGGCAAGCGCAAGGTGTTGAGTTTGGTCCCTTGTACCGCAAAAAAAGAAAGAAAGAAAGCAGCCTTTGCCACAAGGGGCTCTGGGCATCCCAGCTGAAGTGGCTAACACAGTGGTTGTCACAATGGCCTGGCAGAAACCCTGTCTCAAAAAGACAAAAAAAAGAAAGAAAAGAAAAGAAAATACTGGGATTATGTGTTTTTTGCTTTGCTGGGGTTAGAGCACAGACGCTCAAGCTAGCCACAGCCCTGGCCTGGAGTATCTGTTACTGAAGCACAAACCAAGCTCTTCTACCTGACATATCTGTCTTGTATGTTTTGTAGAGCTGACGACAGCACATGCGTGTATACACGCGCGCACACACACACACACACACATACACACACACAAGAAGCCTAGCAGAGTGTCTAAAATGTGCTATCTTCTTCTCTTCTTCCTTCCTTCCTTCCTTCCTTCTTTTGTCTTTTTTGAGACAAGATTTTATTATGTAGTCCAGGCTGGCCTTGAACTTGCAGTGATTTTCCTGCTTCAGTCTCCCAACTACTGGGATCATAGGTGTGCACCACTATGCCAGGTTCTCTTCTTCTACTTAAAAAAAAAATTCTTAGAGCCGGCCAAATAGCTCAGTGGATTAAAGAGCCTGCGAGCAGGTACAGGGGCTGCAGGTTCAATTCTAGGACCTGCCTTATCAGCTCTGCCCCTGGGGTACACTGAGATGTCAACTGAGACTGGGTGTGGTGGTGCAGGCCTGTAATCCCAGCTCTTGGGAGGTTTTAAACAGGTGGATCACTACAAGTCCGATCTAGTAGTGAGACCCTGAACAACCTGTAGACCCTTCCCTCAAAATACCACTCCAAAAAAGCTTTCACTATTTATTTATTTATTTATTATGGTTTTAAGATAGGGTCACTACGTAGCCCAGGCTGGTTTCAAAACTCACAGTGACCCTCCTGCCTCACCTTCCTGGGTGCTGGGATTACAGGTGTGTGCCACCATGCCCTGTTGTTCCTTTACTTTTTATGCTACCCTAAGCTAAACCACATGAATTTACCTAAGCCCACTAAGTGTGTGGCACAGGAGGCAACAGATACTGTAACACAAGTGACAGCTACATCTGATGTGCTAGGTACTGCTTTACCGGCATGGTCCAGAGCTAGGTAAGCCTAGGTAAGACATTGACCAGGATCCTGAAAAATGAAGTCTGAGGGCAGGGGAGATAGCTCAGTGGTTTAAGCACCTGCCTGGCGAGTGCAAGGACCTGGTGCATACCTGTAATCCCAGCACTTGGGAGGCTGAGGGAGGAGAATCGATGTGAGTTCGAGACCAGCCTGGGCTACAAAAGTGAGTTCAAGGCCGGCCTGAACCCTGGTACTGAATGCCATGCTGGCCCCATGCTGAGCCAGTCACCCAGGCTGGGTGTGATGGTGCACCTCTGCGTCCCAGCGCTAGGAAGGCTGAGACAGGAGGATCACTATGAATCCAGGCTGCATAGTGAGACTTTGTTTTTGTTTTTAGAACTGGGGATTGAACTCAGGTCCTTGTGCTTGCCAGGCAAGTGCTCACTCTACTGAGCTATCTCCCCAGCCTCCCATAGTGAGACTTTGTACCAAATAAATAAGCAAAATATTCTATTTATTATTATAATAATTATTTTATTTATTTATTTTTTGGTGGGACCGGGGTTCAAGCTCATAACCTTGCATTTGCCAGGCAGCCACTTGTGCCATGGAGCTATCTCCCTGGCCCCTATTTATTTATTTTTTAAACTTTATTTACATATGTTATGGCTGGTCAGCCTGCCCTGGGGGTGGGGCTGGCACAGCATGTGGTGCCGGGGATCAAACCTAAGTCCTTACAGTTGCCTAAGCAGGTACTTTAGACCACTAAGCTATCTTGCTGGCCCCAACAAAAGATTTTATTTTTTATTTTATTTATTTATCTTTTTTTTGCGGGACTGGCATTCAAACTCATGACCTTGTACTTGCCAGGCAGGCACTTGTGCCATGGAGCTATCTTCCCAGCCCCTCCCAACAAAAAATTTTAAAAGTACATATACATATATATATATATATATATATATATATGTATTATAAGATTTTAAAAGTATATATGTGTATACTATATATATACTATAAGATTTTAAAAGCATATATATATATACCATATATACACTATAACATTTTAACAGTGTATACATAGCCGCAGGCGCTATGTGCCATGTGCCAAGTCTACTTCAGACGAGAAAGCAGAGGCCATCAAGGCTGGAGAACCCACCTGAAGCTTGGCAGCTGATAGAAAGCAGAGCGGGGGGGACACAGACAGAGCTGGCGCATCTCCTAATGGGCCTTCTGTCTAGGACCTCCCCACTGGGCTGAGTTATATAACTCGAGCTCTCGGTCAAGATCCCAGCCTCCGAGGCTCCCTCCTGCATCTTGAGGGCTGCAGTCTCAGGCAGGCTGCCCTTCACCCCTCTCTAGCTCCGACCATTCACGGTCCCAGGGTTCTTGTGAGTGCGTGCGACTAAAATATTCTCTGCCATTTTCTCTGTGCATTTTGCTAAAATCGTTTCTTCAGGCCGGTGAGATAGCTCAGCGGTCTAAAGTGCCTGCTTAGGCAACTGCTAGAACTGCAGTTCGATCCCCGGCACCACATGCTGCGCCAGCTCCACCCCCAGGGCAGGCTGAGCAAGCCATAATGCAAATAAATAAATAAAGCACTTTTTAAAAAAACTTTACTTATTTATTTATTTTATGGCCAGCTCAGCCTCCCCTGGAGGCTGGGGCTGGTGCAGCATGTGGTGCCGGAGATTGAACTGTGATCCTTGTGGTTGCCTAAGCTTGCCTAAGCAGGCGCTTTAGACCACTGAGCTATCTTGCCGGCCCCAAGTAAAGCTTTTAAATTAAAAATAAGGTCGTTTCTTCTGCTGCAGTGCCTTTTCCTGGGCTCTCCACCTGCCTCAGGCCCACCTTTCCTCCAAAGCTTCGTGCAGGTCCTGGCTGGGCTCGCTGCCCTGCTGGAACGGAGGCCTGGGCAGCGTGAGTTGGTCTGGCTTGAATGATAGGAGAGAATATGTTGTTTCCCTGATGTGCAGATATTTGCTAATGTTTAATATCCAGATTGCTGGTCATTCGCATAGATGTCACAAGGTGCTACACATACACTGAAGGTGTAGCTGGGAGCTGTTTCTCACTGATAGCTGTACCAGAGACGAGTCTGCCGGCCATGCGAGATCGGGAGTAGGTGAGACTAGCTACTTTCTGGCTGGGCGGCTTGAGTGGTCGTTGCCTTCTCTGAGCCCAGGCTTTCTCGTGTAGAATGTGGGAATCATCTTGGTGCTTACCTCACCTTAGGGAGGGCTCGGTGAGGCAAAACTTTTTTTTTTTTTTTTTTTGCAGGACCGGGGTTCGAACTCACGACCTTTCACTTGCCAGGCAGGCACTTGTGCCACGGAGCTATCTCCCCTGCCCTGTGAGGCAAATCTCATATGAGAGAGCTTACAAATGAGACTGCTTCCCAGATGTACCCTGAGTTCCAGCTCTGGAGGTGTGTGCTGAGGTGTTCTGGGGAGGAGGAGGAGAGGGAGGCGGCCCCTGGGGATGGACTCCTCAGCTTAGCAGGCTGGGCAGAGACAATTCTAGTGTTTGGTAGAAGGCCGGGGCTCTTCTGGGGCCAAGTAAATATTGCAAGAAAAGGCTGTCTCTAGGGAACCACTCCCCTCCTGCTCCCCCTTGGGGGCCAAAGTCCTCAGGGCCCAGTCTGGAGGTTCCTTTTATGTGACTGTAAAGTAATCCAAGCCCTGGCAGGGCTGAGCCTGGGCGGGCACTGACGCAGGGCAGCATTGATATGGTCAATGATTACCCTTTATGCCTGACCATAAAGGCCCTGCCCAGCCCTTGGGACAATGCCCCTCAGACAATGCTTGGGGAGGGTGGGCATAGCATGGGGCGGGCACACACACACCTGTCGCTCAGGATCTGTCGCCATCAAGGCCTCTGAAGACATCCTCTCTGGGAGAGTCCCCAGAGCCAAGGAAGCTTTTGTGGTGATGAGCATGCCCCAGTGAGGTCCTAGGTCTGGGACGTGGCGGAGGTGCGGGGAGGGCCTGCAGGGCTCCAGTCTGGGGAAGTCCCTGGGAAGGAGGGTCTTCTAGGTTGGTTCGCAGTTCACAGGGTCCTTGCTGACAAGGGTGGACTCTGGCGCTTCTCCCCCAGGGGTGGGTGGGGGTCCAGGCAGGAATCTCTGTCAGGGATCAGGAAGATTTCTCTGCTGAGGGTCCACGTCCTCCTGGAACGTCGCAAAAGCTGGTGCTGGGAGGAGACCAGAGCTGAGCCCCTTTGCTGGCCACAAGGGTGGCCTAGCCTGCAGGACCCTTCCTCACCACTGTCCTCACAGCCCTCCTCCTCTCTGTCCTGGTACACAGACGCCCACCCACACGAGTACAGACGTCTGGCGTGGGAGGGCAGGGCTGGGGCAGCAGGGGCTAGATTCACAGTCTACCTTCCTGGCTGATAAGGTGCAGACCTTTGTCCACTGAGAGGGGCTGGAGGAGCAAGGTGCAGGGGCCTGGTCCCAGGTGTTCCCACCACCGCGGCTTAGCTGGTGGTGAGGGGGCTGCGGGAGTCTGGGTCCCAGCCAGGCTCCTCCTGGGCCTGGGCCTGGGCCCCTCTGTCCTGCAACCACAGGAAGAGGACTCAGGCCTGACCTCGCGGGGAGTGCAGCGGGGAGCAATCCCAAACCATGCAAATCAGACTGTTGGTTTGGAGCGAAGAGGGCTGTAATTGAGAGCTGGGAAGAAGGCCGGTCATAAATGCTCCGACCAGGAGTGGATTTGCTTTGAGCCTGGGCCAGAAGGCTCCAATCAACCTTTGGCTCTGATAAAGATAAGGAGAGCGAGGTGATAACACACAAGCCAGAAACTGTCAACAGCAGCTAATTAGGGCACTGGGTGCGTGGGGGGCCCCGCCCCCACCCCACCCCCAGCCAAGGGAAGTCTCAGACAGGGAAGGCCAGTGTTCCCTGCCGGGGCCTCAGCCTTATTGCCTTCTCCTCACCTCCTTCAGCCGCTCCATCCCCAGCCCCCACCTCGCTGCTGACACACATAAGGCAGAATAAGCCATACCCCAGCCTCGTGCAGTCTGACACGATCTGCATGATGTAAGGCGGTGGAAAGAGTCCAGGGCCCAGAGCTGCTGAGCCTGGATTCTAGTCTGGATTTGTGGCTTCTTGAGCTGGTCGTTTTCTTCTGCCCCTCACCCTGCGGGTGAAAATGGCGCTTACATAGTCCTCCCTTGCTGGGGTCCCATCTGGGCCTGAAGTCTTGTCCTTCTGCTAGGAAGCACTGCAATGCACAGAGTGCACAGGACAGATCCTCAGGCCACCCACTGCCTCAAGAGAAGGAGGTCAGGGGGAGGGCGTGAAGGCACAGAGGGTTCCCAGGGCCCCTGGAATCCCTGTCTGCTGTCCCTGCTCGGAGACCAGGGCTCTATTTTTAACTTGGTGCCCATTAAATAAACGCAGTGTTGGAGCTGGGCCCAGTGGTTCCTCTTCCTCCTCCGTGTGCCTCCTGCTGCTCCTCGACACACATACACACCCAGAGGGGCTACCCACAAGAGTGCAGGTAGGGCCTCTTTGGAGCTAGGGACACCTACTTTGCCTGCCTCGCAGGTTGAGCCCAGGACCAACTCCCCTTCCCATCAACGAGGTCCAGAGAGCACAGAAGAGGCTGCGCCCTATTGCTGGGGACCCAGTAGAACTGTGGACAGCACTGGGGAGGGACATGCAAGGGTGCAGAGGGGTCCAGGAGAGGGGCGGGGACAGGTGAGTAAGAGACAGAGGGGTATGGGGAGGCTGTGGCAGATTGCTCACAGCCAGCTGCACCAGCTCAGACAGCCGCCTGTGTGTGGCCAGCTGGCCTGGCTCAGCCAGTCAGGACCAGGCTCACCCCAGCTCCTGGAGCCCCAGGATGGCAAGGAGAGCAGGAATCAGTGCTGGGGCTGGAGTCACAGCGGCAGCAGAAGCTGCTCCTCTTGGGCAGGGTGTGGCTGGCTGCAGAGGTGGGGTCTCTGGTCTTAGAGAGGAGCCAGGAGGGTGGGAGAGATGCCCCCTCCGTACTGCCCTTGCCTCCTTCTCACATCTAACGCTGACTCTCATGGGGATGCTTCCTCCCTAGGCCTTGCTGTGAGGAACATGTGAACGGATCTGCTCGGGGCAGAGCTTGGCTGGGGCAGGGCTCCCGGCTGACTCGGTGACAGCTGACCGCCGCAGTTGTGGTATGGAAGCTGGCAGGAAGCATTTGGGGCACAGCAAACTGCACGGACGTGCAGAGAAAAGCCAAAGCAAATGATACGCTTGGCCTGAGAGCCCGTGAGAGTCTTTGTGTGGACCTTGGGCCCCTGGGTGCTGGGGCAGATTGTGTGTGTGTGTGTGTGTGTGTGTGTGTGCGCGTATGTGTGTGTGTGCACATGCACGCACGCACGCACATACACACAAGCCTGGGGGTTATAGAAACATAGGGCAAGGGGCCTATCCCAGGGAGCAGCCAGAAGTGAGCCCTTCTGAGTAGGGATTGAGCAGCTCAGGCCTCGGCATGAGCCCCAGGCGGTGCAGTGTCTCCTCCAGAGACATCAGGAGGTTGCACCCTGCATGCTGCTGCCTGCTCAGCCCACTTCCGCTCTTTGACCTGCCTCCACCTCCCCTGCCCTCTTTCACCTGGTGAGAGCATGGCTCGGGTGTGCATGCCAGTGTATACGTGGGCACATCCCCAGGACTGGAGCCCTCAAGGTGCTGAGGGGTGAGGGCCTGTTTTCACCTTCTCAGGCCCTGGAGCCCGGCAGCTCCTTCCCATTGTGTGTGCTGGGCCTTAGGTGAGTCAGGCAGGGCCTGGAGAAGCCCAGGGCAACATCCCTGCAGTGGAGCTGCTAAGCAGCAGCCAGTGCAGCTCAAGCTTGGGAGGGTGGGGTGCGGAAGGCAGAGACCTCAGACAAAGCCAGGGCTGACACAAGGAAATCTGCTGGGGCTTGGGCAGCAGGCCGAGTGTTCAGGGCAGGCTCCAAGGCGCCCCGTCCTGCCCAGGAGCAGCTGCTGCGGACCCCGCAGTGGGAAGAGACATTGAGGTAGGAAGTTCCAAGGCTCCTGCCACTCCCAGGGCCACTCTAAGCTTTCAGAACCTAAATGATTTCTAGTGGGTGAGATCACAACTGTGGCTGCTGGTGCCATGTGGAAAAACGTCCCTCGAAGACGGTCCCTTTGGGCTTCCCAGGAATGTACCCTGGGCTAGAGCTCGGTGGCAGGGAGGCGTGGAGGGTGGCATGTTCTTGGGACCCAAACCTACTCCCGCGGACCTGGTGCTTGGCTGTGGAGAATGTAGGCAGTGGGGTGGTCCTGGAGACACCAGGATGGAGGAGGCTGTGCCTGAGGACCTCGTGTCTGTCCTAGTGCCAGGTCACGGAGTACGCCCTCCTCCTGTTCTCCCTACATTCTTCCTTTCTCTTTTTTCCCTGCCCCTTCTCCCTTTTTCCTTCCTTCTTTTCTTCCTCCCTCCCTCTTTCTTTTTTTAATATTTATTACAGGGTCTACAGGGTCTCACTACACAGATCGGACTCATAGCGATCCTTCCTGTTTTTCAGCCTCCCAAGCACTGGGATTACAGTTGCGCACCACCACGCCCAGTCTCATTGGCCATCTCAGCCTGCCCCCGGGAGTGGGACTGGCATAGCAGGCCCGGGGATCGAACCCCTGGCCCCTGTACCTGCTTGTAGGTGCTTTAATCCACTGAGCTATTTGGCCGGCCCCTGGCTCTCTCTTAAAAAAAAAAAAAAAAGTTAAAAAACAGACATGAGGTAGTGTGGTAGTTGAACGTGCAGACTCAGACCAGACAGTCTAGGTTTGAAACCTGACCACTGTCCCCTCCTAGCTGCCGTGGTGCTGTGACTGGGAACTTAGTACAACAGTCTGTTGTTCTCAGTTTCCATAGCTGTACAATGGGCATCAGAATGGTGTCTACTTCACAGAGCCATGACAATGGTAAATGCACAAACAAACACATGGCTCTCAAGTGGCCTCATTCTGAGTAAACACCGCGCAGGTGTGCTGGCCTCTGCTGAATGCTTGAAATTCCATGTCAGCTGATCGATCAGAGACAGGCCCCAAGGGGCCAGGGCCGGTGTGAGCGCTGCCACACACAGGGTGTGGTGGGCAGCCATGTCAGCACAGCCAAAGTCCCCTGACCTGTGGAGTTGGCAGAAGGCCCACACTGGCACACCTAGGCCCAAAGAACACTCTAGAAAAGTGTGGCTTTCCGGGGTGCCAACAGGTGGAGGGGTCACGGGATTCTGGCTGGCCTGGCTGGTGGGCCCCAGTGTGCCCGGTGGCAAGGGAAGGAGGGGGGGGGGATGGCGGGCTGCCTTGTGGGCAGCAGTCACCGGGCCTGCCTGAGGGCTGGAGCCTGTAGGCGCTGCCCTGGCCAGAGCCGTGCCGCAGCTGGTCCATGCTGCCTCCGAAGGCACGAATTCCTTCCTGGCTTCTAACGATTTCATCCAGGGAGATAGTCAGGCGGCAGGCACGCTCCAGGGCCCTGCTGTGTGTCACATTACTACCCTGGAGGTGTACAGACGTTGCTCTCTCTGCAAGGCTGGGGATCACTGGAGCCCAGGGCCTCACACAGGCTGGGTACGTGCACTCCAGCACTAAGACCCCAGCCCGAGGATGAGGGCTGTCTTAGTTACGCTTCTCTAGTTACTGGGACAAACGCCGGATACGCAAGTTTAGGGGAGGAAAGGTTTATTTAGCTCACAGTTCCTGGAGGCTTCATAGTTTAAAGCAGCCTGAATTACATAGCAACACCTCGAGACACTGTGTCGCGGTATCCAGGATGATCTGCTGCAAGCCTCCAAGAACGGACAAGAGGCCTGGGAAGGGGTGGCCGGGACGTTCCTGCTGTCAGTTTAACAGTTCACACTTCACTGGCCCCGCCCCTCAAGCCCCGCCCTGTTTCTCTGGCCACGCCCCTCAACCAGCGCTTGACAGCTCCGTGATTTACACAAGGCTTTAGGGGACAACTACATGCAATAACAAAGGCAGTTTCCTGCTACCCCTGAGGCTGGCTGTAGCCTTCCCGTAAGCCTTACTGGTCCACCATTTAGGGGTCCCAGCTGCCCCGTGCGTGCAGAGCATGGGATGTGATTGGCTCCGTGTGTGTCTGTGCGCCATGGCCGCATGGTGTCCCCGAGCCGAGGGAATTGCGGTCAGGGCTGTGTGCAACCCGCGTCGGTGAGTGTGCACAGGGCTGAGCTTCAGCTGGTGTGGGGTGCTCCCAGGGGCTGGGGGCTATGTTTACAGGCGCCCACCCATAGAGCAGTCTCTGCTCCCATTCCCCCAGGCTCACTGTGCAGGTAGGTGAGCACACCTGCTGGGATTCCCCACCTGGCTTGGGGCGGTGACGGGCACATCCGGGTGCACCAGGCCAAGCAGGTGTTGGCCTCCCTGGAGCATGGCCAGGAGATGCAGTTGGGACCAAGGTGTGAGGGTCTGGTGGGCGTCAGGTCACAGCCCCCAAGGCAGGCCGACCAGTGTTCCACACCCCGCGGCCCTGCCCCAAGGGCCCAGCCCCTCCCCCCAGCTCTGTCTCCGCCCTCCTCCAGCTTTCTCTCCATCCCTCAGTCCCTCCCCTTGGGCGCAGGGCATGTGCCTCCCCTTCCCCTCCCTTCACTCTCCAGCCCCGACCCCTGTGGTGCCTCGCCCAGTGCGCCTCACCAGGCCTGAACTCAAAAGTGGTCTTCTTCTCAGTGGCTTCAGAGCCCTTCCAGGCATCCTGCTGTCCCCTTCTGAGGCTCCTCTCTTCCATGGAGATTCCTTGACCTCTGCCTGTGCCCTTGGGCCTCATCTGTCACAGCCACTTACAGCCTTAGGGAAGCTGGGTCCCCTCACACAGGGGTACATTACCCCCCTTGAATTCCAGCCCAGTGCTAGAAAACCAGGGTCCCCACTCACCTCTCACACAGGATTCAAGCTGCTGCGGGCCCTGAAATGCCCCTCTCCACGGGACACCCTCTCGCCTCGCCACCACCCTCCCTGGCCTGACGCTGGGTGCTCTGAGGCCCAGGGCTCCACTGGGGCCAGGAGGGTGGGTCATGAGCTGTGGGAAAGGCGTGTGTAGCTCCCATCTGTGGGGCCTGGCCTGGCAGCTACAGGCGCTGAGGACACAGCTGCCCTCCTCTCGGGAGGCTGCAGTCCCCTGGTAAGACCCAGAGGCTGCGGCCTGCAGTGGAGGTGCAGCATGTGCGACGGCCTGCAGGTGAGGGGCTGCACGCCAACACGTGGGTCAGCCACGTGCACGTCAGCTGGAGCTTGTGCCTTTGGCGTGTCTGCTGGGGTCTGTGTCCCTGCAGGCCCAGAGCTGGAGTGTGCAGAGCAGCCACATCTGGCTGACACCCAGGAGGGGGTGGGAGGGCCGACTCTATTTTCAGAAATGACAGCTCACAGATCCCCACCTTACCCTCACACCTGCTTGGGCACCCAGTGGCTAGGTGGGGACCTCCTCCCAGCCAGCACCCAGCCTGGGCTAGCAGCCCCCCACCTGTCCCCCACCACCTATCTCCCAGGGCTGGAGCCCTCCAGGATCAGTGGCTTACTCTGCCTTGCTGTGGTCACCCTGAGAAGCACGTGGGGCTGGCTGGAGAGGGTGGAGAGGGGGCACGAAGGCTTGTGCCCCAGCCACAGGTGGACCCTGCAAAGGGCAAACCTGGGGCTGCCCGGGCATCCCTCCCCACTCCACTCTGCATGTCCCTCTCCCTCCTCTCCACTTGAGGAGCAGAGCTATGTGGGGTGACACCCAGTGCCGTGTAGGCAGCCTTCTTCCATCTGCTCCGTACCATGGCCCAACTCTGCAAGGAGAAGCCAGTGTACAGGGCTTCCTCACTGCTGTTCTCTGGGGCCTCTCAGTGGGGCCTAATGGTGGCTCTGAGTCCCTCCCTGGGGACCCAGAAGGAGTAGGGAGGGGTAGATACACTGGAGTCCAGGGGAGAGCTTAGCTATTTATTTATTTATTTATTTATTTATTTATTTATTTATTTATTTATTTATGGGCTTGCCAGGTAGCTCAATGATTAAAGCACATGATTCGGTGGACTCACTCAGACCCTGAGGACTGTGGTTTGATACCCTGCCCCACATGGAGCATGACACCTGCCCTTAAGGCCACCTGAGCCATGCCCCCAAAAAGCTCTTCACTATTTATTTATTTATTATTTTTAGTGTATTTGGTCCCCCTGTGCAGCTTGGAGTTGTGGTGATCCTCCTGCATTCAGCCTCCTCAGTCTTGGGATTACAGGCACACACCACTCCGCCAGTTCTGTGGTGGTTCCGCCTGCCCTGAAGGTGGGGCTGGCACGGCATGTGGTGCTGGGGTGCCAACCGTGGTCCCTGGGCTTGCCTAAGCTTGCCTAAGCAGGCGTGTTAGTCCGCTGAGCTATCTTGCCTGCTCCTTTCATGAACTGAGCCCAGAGGAGGGCAGGTGCTTGCCCAGGGTCACACCAGAGTGCCGCGGGCCTCAGAGCTAGGCTCATCTGACTGTCCACTGCTGCCTGATTCAAAAGAATGAGGAGACCTCTGCGTGGGACTAGGGTCCGGGGACAGACGGTGTCAGGGAGGGGACACACACACATGCACAGTTTGGTGCTGCTGACCATGGGAGGGTGCAGGCATCCTTTGACCCCCCAGTTTCAGAGTGCGGGAGACACAGAGAGGAGGGGGTTCTGGGTCGCTCCCCTCCCAGCCTGGACCCTGTGCTCTGGACTCAACCCCAGGTGGCTGCTGGCAAGGGGAGGCTCTGTTTCCCTCAAAGAGCGGCAGACTCGGTGGGAGACACACTTCGAGCTGCAGTTTCAGGCTACCCTGCGCAGAGTTTGGCTCTCTTCCTCCCGTATCTCTGGCCCACCACCCCCACCTTAGCTCAGGCCACTCCTGAGACCACAGCGTCCCTGTACTCGGCCTTCCCTACATGGCCGTCCACTTCGTGGACTCCTGGGGCCCAGGTCAGGGGTGGTGACGCATAGGAGGAGGAAGGCGGGGTGGATGGGGGCCTTGGACCAGCCCAGGACACAGGTCTGGTTACCTTTTCTGTCTCCTATTTTTGTTGAAAGGTGGGCTTGTTTGTGGACTGAAAGCCTTGTGAAGTCAGAGACATTATCTGGATAGGTTGACAGGCTTTTACAGAAAGCCACCAGCAGCCTTGGCGCCAACTTATTTATTGATTTGTTTATTTATTTGTTGGCTCAGCCCACCCTGAGGGTGGGGCTGGAGTGGCAGGTGGTGCCAGGGATCGAACCTCAGTCCGCTGCGCCTGCCTAGGCTTGCTGAAGCAGGCACTTTTGACCACTGAGCTATCTCGCTGGCCCTATTTTATTTATTTTTGAGATAAGATCTCTATGCACTCCATGCTGGCTTCAAACTCTAGATCCTCCTGCCTCATTTGCTACCACACCTGGCTGGACACTCTGGAAGGCCTTATCCCAAAAGATATCAAACTCTCAGTGGCACTCTGATTTCACATTCCTAGAATTTTTTAACAGGGCTTTCATTTTCTTTTTCCGTGTGTGTATGTGAGTGTCAGGACCAGGATTCAAACTCGGCACCTCGCACTTGCCAGGCAGGCACTTGTGCCACGGAGCTATCTCCCCAGCCCCTTGACCGGGCTTTCTAAAAAAGGTTTGTAAATAATTATGGCCTGAAATTATTAACCTACAGCTCTTTTGTTTAAGTCTGACACTATGGCTGGAGTGTGGGTCAGTGGAGGAGAAGCTTGAATAAACACGTGCGGGGTTGTGGGTTTGTTCTCCTAGTTCTACCAAAACAAAACAAAAAACCACAAAGAAGGAATGAAAGATTGGCTCTAATTTCTTTAGAAACATCATGCATATGTAGGAAAGTTTCTTTCTTTCTTTCTTTCTCTTTCTTTTTCTTCCCTCCTTTCTTTCTTTCTTTCTTTCTTTCTTTCTTTCTTTCTTTCTTTCTTTCTTTCCTTCTTTCTTTTTTCCTTCCTTCCTTCCTTCCTTCCTTCCTTCCTTCCTTCCTTCTCTCCAGGGTCTCACTGTGGTCTGGAACTCCTAGGTCCTGTGATCCCTGCCTCGGGCTCCTCAGCAGCTGAGGGCTCAGGCGCTGGCTCTGCACTTGGGAATTCCTTGCAATGAACACGCTGTGAACCCCATGCTTCCAAATGCACGATGCTGAGGCTGATCCGCCATGCAGCTCCTGCACCTGCAATGTGTGGATATTAGATGATATAGCTTGAGTTTCAATTTTCTGGTTTTAAAAATTATTTGGGGGCCAATCGCAACCCTACACCCCACACTTTGCACTGCTCTGAAACCTTTGTACAGGTCTCTGATATTTCCAGAGGCCCCAGACCCTTCTCCTGTGTGGCAGTGGGTGCCCTGGACTCTGGCACCCCTGGGATACAACTGAAGAGACAGGAGAAAGGATTTGGAGTCACAGGGCGGGAGTGCTGCATCCCTCAGAGTGGACAGTGCCCCGGAAAGATGAGTTGCATCTGTTCCGTGTTCAGGTTGGCAAGGACCAGAGGTAGTGTTGCTTGTTTTTTCTTTGTGGTACTAGAAATTGAATGGAGGCCCTCTGTGTTGAGCTACATCCCCAGCTCTTTAAAAAAAAAAATTTTTTTTCAATTTTGCAGTAGCATCCTCTTGCCTCAGCCTTCTAGGTTGCTGGAATTGCAGATATGCGGCCACAGCCAATTTCATTTTAAATTATGTATCTTCTTTTTTCACTTTAGATTTTTTTTTTAAATTTTATTTATTTATTTGTTTGCTTGTTGTGTTTGTTTGTTTCTTTATTTATTTATTATGTGGCTGGCTCAGCCTGCCCTGGTGGTGGGGCTGGCGCAGCATGTGGTGCCGGGGATCGAACTGCAGTCCCTGCAATTGCCTGAGCTTTCCTAAGCAGGTGCTTTAGACCACTGAACCATGTTGCCGGCCCTCTTTTTTTACTTTAAAATATGGAATTGAGGGGCTGGCGAGATGGCTCAGCAGTCTAAAGCACCTGCTTAGGCAGATTTAGGCAACGGCAGAGACCACACAGTTTGATCCCTGGCACCACATGCTGCGCCAGCCCCATCCCCAGGGCAGGTTGAGCTGGCCATAATATAAAAAAGTTAAAAAATAAAAAAATAAAATAAAATATGGAATTGGGGCCAGCAAGATAGCTCAGTAGTCTAAAGCTCCTGCTTAGGCAAGCTTAGGCAACCTCAGGTACCTCGGTTCAATCCCCGGCACCACGTGCTGCACCTGCCCCATCCCCAGGGTAGGCCGAGCTGGCCATAACATAAGTAAATAAAGTTAAAAAAAAGGTGGAGGGAATTGGGGAGATAGCTCCGTGGCACAACTGCCTGCCTGGCAAGTGCAAGGTTGTGAGTTTGAACTCCAGTCTCGCCAAAAAAAAAAGAAAATACGGAATTGACAAACAAACCCCCAAGGAATAACAGATGTAAAATAGGCAAATAAACAAAGGGATGAGTAGGGGCCGAAGGTGTCCTCAAAGGGCGCTGCCACCTGGAGGAAAAGACACAGAGGAGGCCAGGAAGCCAAGGACTGTGTCAGGGAACCTCCCTCTCCTCACCCTAGCTCCTCTGTAGTGTGTATTTGAAATCCAGAAGGTCCTGGCTTCTAAGGTGGCGACTGGCATATAATCTGTGTGCAAATGACAGTGGTTGACTGGATGGGTGGTCTCGGTCACCAGGTAATCCAGGCCGCAGCGCTGTCACTGCCTTCTCCTCCCTAAGCACCTCGCTGACTCCATACAAACAGGTGACTCCCCAGGCTGCCCTGCCCTGGACAGCAGAGCAGGCTGAGCACAGCACAGCTGGAGGAGCACTGGTGCCTCCGGCACCGACGTGAGTGGAACACGTGCACCTGTGAACCCCGTCTCTTCCTCCTCAGGCTTGGGGGACCCATGAGTCACTACTAATGGAAGGGCTGAGAGAAAGGCAGCCTGCTGTGACCTGCCTGCCCCTCCCCCTTCTCCCCATTTCATGAGGCCACTTCCTTGGCTCCCTTCTGACTTGGGTTTGAGGGAGGTTAGTCACATCTGGCCAATTGGGGCGGGGAAGATAGCTCAGAGGCATAAGGGCCTGCCTGGTGCGTACAAGGTCCTGAGTTCAATCCCTGGCAACACCAACAACAAAACTCTGGCTGGGTGAGTCCCATGAGCTCTCTGGTGCCTAAACCTCTAGGCACCCCCACCCTCATGCCTCACACAGGCGAGGAGAGCGTGAGGCCAGTGCTCACCAGTGAGCCGCACTTCCAGTCCAGGAGCAACTCCCCCTCGCCTGCCTTGGCTGGCAGAAATCTCCGGAGATGAGAGTTGGCAGCCTGCGTCCTGTAGGACCCTGACATCCTCTCCTCCTGGGTTCTCCATGAAGTGGGAGGCCAGCAGCCTGGTGCTGGAGCAGCTGTGTAGGGAGTGACCCAGTCGGCCTGTGCAGCCCAAGCCCTACCTGAGACGGTCGCTCCCCGGTGATGCTTAGGCCAGATGCAGGGCATCACCCACCAGGTCGCACCTGTCCTGGGCTTTTCTTTTTCTGTTCCATTCATTTTTCATACCTTTTTTGTGTCCTATTAGTTTGAGACAGCATCTTGCTGCATTGCCCAGATTTGCCTCAAACTTGTGTTTCTCCCGCCTCAGCCTTCCAGAGTGCTGGGACGGCAAGTGTGCACCCCCAGGATGCTTTGTTTTGTTTTTTTTTTACTTCAAATGTTGCACTTCACCAGAATGCAAACCTGTCAAGACAGGTCAGGAACCCTGAGAAACCCGAAACTTACTGAGAATCACTGCTGTTTTTTTTTTCTTATTGAAAAAAAATTATTGAAAATCAATAATTATATAGCATATTAAAAATTACAGACACATATTGAAGTGTTAAAGATATAAGATATAGACAGAATAAATTTTAGAGAAATATTTCAGAAATGAATATATAGCATGACATTAATAAAAGATTGCACGTTATAAATAAATTACTTATAAACTTAAATGAACATAATAATAAAAATTGTGTAAGATAAAAAAGAAAGCATTTACAAGTCAGTCATATAATAGTTCATTCTATGCCAAAATCAAGAAACTTATATTCATATATTTAGAATTCTCAAAGTGAAAAGGGATAGGCAATAATTGTTTAAAGATTTGAAATTTCTGAATTTAGCTGAAATTATAGCATATTTCCAAAGAAGGGAAACTTTTGCATAAGAAATTTGAATAAAATCATACCAAGATACACAGAAATGAAGTTGTCTAAAACTAATTGTAAAGAAAAACAATCATTAAAGCATATACCTGCTTAGGGAAGCGCAGGGGTCAGCTTTCAGTTCCTGGCCCTGCCTGCCACGCCAGCCCCTCTATTGAGTGCGCTGAGCTGGCGACAGAGTCCGGGCGCAGTGGTGCACATCTGTAATCCCAGCACTTGGGAGGCAGGAAACAGGTGGATCACTATGAGTTGTGTAGTGAGACCCTGTAGAAAAAAAAAAGTAAAGCATATACATAAAAAATTAGCTATCACAGAGCAAAATTAAATATCATCTTATTCCACTTAGAAAACAAAAGAGTGTGTAAGAAACTAGACTAATTCAAAGAACTAAAAGAGAAAAAGAGACCTATTTGTATGTAAAAGACAAGGAAGAAGTAATATAAAGTCAATGGAAAATGGAAATATACTTTTAAAAGTTTCTAATACGAGGAGAAAATAATTATATGTTTTATGATTATAAGTCAAATATACAGTATAAATCTTAAAACAAAAATTAAGATTAAACAATATTCAGAAAATTAACTAAATATTAATCCAAGATTAAATATTTCAAAACAATTCAACTAAGGAAAAGTTTTCATGATATTAAAGAATTACTAAGAATAAAACATAACATAAATACTGGAATGGCAAATGTATGAACACCACTTCTAACAGTTTAGGGATAGGATATTGCACAAAGTTCTGGTATGCTGCAGACATAGACAGTGTCCATGATGCTTACTAGTGGCCAGGTGTCACTTGTGGGACTGAGCTACTGCTATTTCCTTGATATCTTCCCTGTAGATTAGAACAGAATTCTGACACGTAGGGTGCAGGAGAAGTCCATTTGTAGAGTATGCTGATAGAAATATTTTGCTGCTCTATACAAAAGAATAATTGAAAGACTGCTTTTGTACACCTGTTTTTCTCCTGTGTTTAATTGTGTGTGTGTGTTCTTTCCATTCTCCTTCATGGAGTTGTGGTCATTTTGATCTCTCTCTAGAATATCTTTTAGTAATCTGTGTAGGGTTGATTTTGTCATCATGAAATTTTATTTTATTTTTTGCGGGACTGGGGATTAAACTCATGACCTTGCACTTGCCAGGCAGGCACTTGTGCCACAGAGCTATCTCCCCAGCCTCTCATGAAATTTTTTAGGTGTTTTTTTGCCATGGAAGTAATTCTCTTCTCCATTCAATTTGAAAGAGAGTTTTGCAGGGTATAGCAGTCTGGGTTGGAATTTGTTTTCTTGCAAGACTTGAAGTACTTTGCTGCATGCACTCCTTGACTTGATGGTTTGTGAAGAGAAATCTGCCATTATTCTGATGGGTTTTCCTTGAAATGCGATCTATTTCTTTTCTCTAGCAGCTTTTAGTATACTGGTCCTGTGCTGAATTTCTGGGATCTTGATTACTATATGCCTGGGTGTGGTTTTAATTGGGTTGATGTTATTTGGAGTTCTACATGCTTCAGTTACATGAATGTCAGTTTGTTTCCTCATATTTGGGAAGTTTTCTGCTATTACTTCTGCCCATATTCTTTTTATATCATTTTTATTGACTCCTTCTTTCTCATTAATGCCTATTAGTCTCATGTTGCTCATCTTTGCATCATCTTGCAGATGTTGAATTATTTTTTCCTGCATCCTACTTGTTTTTTTCATTCTAGTTATTTTTTAAATTTTATTAATTTTAATTTTATTAATTTTAATTCTATTAATTTTAATTTTATTAACTTTAATAAGGAAGAAATAGCAATGAGACAGTTTCAAAACACATTAGTAGGACGGCCACAATAATTAATACAATGCATATTGTTGTCTTCATAGTAGTTGCTCAGAGTACAAGATACAGACATGAAGGGTGTGAAGAGATAGCTCCATGGTACAAGTGCCTGATTACAGGCGTGCGCCAACATGCCTGGCTCACTTCTCTATTTTTTTATCTGTGTCTTTTTTAGGAGTATTTAGTACTTCTTTCATTATAGTTATCATTTCTTTTTTACTTCAGAAATTATTTCTGGGGGCCGGGGAGATGGCTCAGTAGAATAAGCACTTGCCTGGCAAGTGCAAGGTCCTGAGTTCAATCCCTGGTACCATCACCACCACAAAAAAAGAAAAATTATTTTTGATCTGATTTCCTCTATACCTTTCTGCAATTATTTCTTTACCTCAGACGCTATTATCTCAGAAATTTCAGGTGTGTGATTTCTAATTTCTTCTATCCTATTGTCTCCTGTATTTGTTCTGGGTGTGCTTGGGGCCTGAGAGTGCATTTTGCTCCTATTCTTTGTCTTTTTTTTTTTTTTCCGGGACTGGGGTTCGAACTCATGACCTTGTACTTGCCAGGCAGGCACTTGTGCCACAGAGCTATCTCCCCAGCCCCCATCTTTGTCATTTTGTATAGCACTGTGTTCTGGTCTTTGGGATAGAGCTTTGGTAGAGTTCTTACCTTAGCACCAGATCTGGAGCTACGAAGTTCCAACTCATCCAGGTGGGTGTGGCTTAGGTCTGGCTGCTGAGCTCCACTTCTTCCTGCTGCAGCCCTTAGGGGTGAACCTGCCCTGCCACTCTGGTGAGATGCTCTGCTCCTGGATCAGCTGGGTGGGTCTTGCCTCTGTATAGCACCTTGCAGAACTTCTGCAGGGAGTTCTGCCACAGGGTGCCACATGGGACACGCTGGGTCTGGGCCAGGTCGTCTCACTCACAGGCCAGGCCTGGGCTTTGGGTTGAATGAGGACCAGGTGGGCCCTGGGCTGTCTCCCTCATATGCTGGGCCTGGGTTCTAGGTAGAATCAATTTTTTTTTTTTTTTTTTTTTTAGGTGAAGGGAGAGTAACTTTTAATTCTTGTTATAGTTTATGTCTAGCCCCCCAAAGCCTCATGCAATCATGGGGCAGGGACTTCTAGAGTTTGAGACATGAGTCATGATCCACTAGGATTATGTGTTATAATTGGTTCCTCCCTGGAGCATGACCTGGGCCTGCCTAGGATATGATTGGCTCCTTCCTAGAGTGGGATCAGGGGCCCATCCTGGGGTATGATTGGTTCCACCCTAGGGCACAACGGGCCCACGTCAGAGTGACTGAGCACAAGAGACTTTTTAAAGAGCTGTTACTCTCTTCTCCGGTGGTTGTTCTGCCGCCATGAACTGGATGCCCTCTGCCCTGTTCCACTCAGCCTTGGGCCAGCCGAATATGGATTGAAACCTCCAGCAACTGTGAGCTAAATAAACCTTTCCTTCCTTCATTTTGAGTATCAGGTATTTGTCCCAGCAACGAGTAAAAGTAACTAAGACAATTCTGAAATAATGTCAAATGTACAGAGAAGTTCTAAGCATAGTATGAAAACTCTGGTATACCTCTCACTCAGATTCATCAACTTAGTATTTTTCTTCTTTTATTTTATCATGCTTTTTTCACAGGTTTCTTACAAAAACAGAAAAATCAGAACAATACACAACAGTGGGTTTTCTTTCTTTCTTTCTTTTTTTTTTTTTTTTTTTTGTCTTTTTGGCACAGGTCTTGCTATGCAGCTCAGGCTGGCCTTGAGCTCACTTTTGTAGCCCAGATTGGTCTCGAACTCGCACCAATCCTCCTGCCTCAGCCTCCCAAGTGCTGGGCTTACAGGCGTGCACCAACACGCCCAGCAACAGTGAGTTTTCTTAAAGGTAATGGGAGGTTAGGATTGTGCATTACTCTAAAGTCATGTTTTCTTCTCATTTAATTTGTTTCTTTGTTTTTGAGGTACTGGGGATTGAACTCCAGACCTTGTGTTTCCAGGTAGGTGCTTTGTCACTGAGCTATATCCCTAGCCCCTAATTTAATTTGTTTTTTTTTTTTTTTTTTGGTGGTGGTGGTGGTGGTACTAGGGCTTAAACACATGGCCTTACACATGCTAGACAAGCATCTAGAGCCAAGCTACCCCTTTTACATAATGCTTGTGGCACTGAGAATTGATCTGGAGGAACTCTGCTCCAGAACTATATCCTCAGCCCCTTTTAAATTGTTTGTTGTGAGACAGTCATGCTGAGTCAAATACTCAGTCGTCCTGCCTACAATAGGTGGCTATGGGTTCACGTCTCAGCATGTCGAAACAACCAACCAAAGACATAAGTTAATGCATAAATAAGTAGCATAAGGAGGACTGGGTACGTGGCCCAAGAGTAGAGTATTTGCCTAACTTGTGTGAGACACTAGGTTCAATCCCTAGTACTATCAAAAAAATTTTTTTAGGGGCTTGGGGAGATAGTTCTGTGGCACAAGTGCCTGCCTGACAAGTGCAAGGTTGTGAGTTCGAACCCCGGTCCCGCCAAAAAATAAAAAATAAAAAATAAATTTTTAAATAGAGAAGGATTAAATAACTTGTAGAAGATCACAGGAACATGGGGGGTGCGGGGTGCACACCTACAATTCCATCTGCTTTGGAGGGGGAGGCAGGAAAATCCCAAGCTTGAGGCAGCCTCAGCAGCATATCAAGATGGCATCTTCAAAATCAAAGCAAAGCAGGGGCCGGCGAGATGGTTCAGTGGTCTAAAGCGCCTGCTTAGGAGGGCTCAGGCAACTGCGGGGACTGCAGTTCAATCCCCGTGCACCACATGCTGCGCCAGCGCCACCACCAGGGCAGGCTGAGCCAGCCATAAAATGAATAAATAAAGAAACAAACACAACAAGCAAACAAATAAATAAATAAAAAATTAAAAAAAAAAATCAAAGCAAAGCAAAACAAACAAAACAAAAAGAATAGCACAGAGGGATAGGGCTGGCCTTCTACTCTGGGTCTAACTCTAGCCTCGATGGTCCTAACAACCAGGCAGTAGCTCAGGCCAGAGAGCAGCCTCTGCCTGTGTCCCGAGATCCTGTACATTTCCTGTGTGTTCTTTGTTTAACTGAAGTATAATCCCTGTAACACTTGGTGATGCCGTACAGGTGACAAAAAGAAGGAGGCGTGCAGGGGTGGGGGGTGCGCAGCCCAGTTGTAAATAGCTCTTCCCCTCCCCTCCCTCACCCCCACAAAAGCCAGCCCAAGCCATCGAGTTTGACCAACACTATCGTGCCTCATCTGTGCCCCTCTCACTCCCACTAATCTGCCTTTGGCATCCTCTGAGGCATTGATCTCTTTCTCCCTTGGCTTGAGGTCAGTGCCATGACCATAGTGGTGACAATATCCCATGGGTGAAAGCTGGCACAGTTCCAGCCAGTGACCAATGAGTGACAGTCTCCCGTGTACTTCTTGGAAGTGTCCCTTAATCTTAAGGTAGGACACAAGGGTCGGATACCCCCAGCTACTTGTGTGGTTTACTTCTTGCAGTTATTTATTTATTTATTTATTTATTATTTTAGGGAAGGGTCTACAGGGTGTTCAGGGTTTCACTGCTAGATTGGACTCATAGTGATCCTCCTGTTTACAGCCTCCCAAGAGCCGGGATTACAGGCGTGCGCAACCACGCCCAGTCTCAACTTCATCCCATCGAGCCCCCTGGGGGTGGGGCCGGCATGGCAGGCCCGGGGATTGAACCCCTGGCCCCTGCGCCTGCTTACAAGCACTTTAATCCAATGAGCTATTTGGCTGATCCCTAAAAGTTGAGAAGAATTTTTTTTTTAATGCAATATCCAAATCTGCAGCAACTAAAGGGTAAAACAAGAGAAACAGCATTTGCAGTCATAATACAAGACATTATACAGAAGCAAAATTTTAAAAAAAGTCTACATTCACAGTTTGCAGACACGCTAACCGTGCAACTCGGAAACCTTCTGTTTCTCCAAAATACTGTCACATACAGGCAGTAGCAAAGCATCGGATCAGAGTAGTGGTTCTTCAGACAAAACAGAATTTGTTGTTTTTTTGAGACAGGGTCTCGCTGTGCAGTTCAGGCTGGCCTTGAGCTCACTTTTGTAGCCCAGGCTGGTCTCGAACTCGCACCTATCCTCCTGCCTCAGCCTCCCAAGCGCGGGGCTTACAGGCATGCACCATCACGCCTGGCATCGCTGAGCTATTTGTTTTACTGCTTTTAGATATTGTGTGATGATGCGGTGTCTGGGTGGTGGCAGCCATGCTGTACCCATGAGGTGAGCAGGCCAATGACAAGGCAACCCACCGGGAACAGCACAGGGCAGAGCAAGAAGCAACCACCCGGATCCTCGCAGCCGCTGAGCTTGAGTGAGCCTCTTCTGCAACTGCCCCTCCCTCAAACTTCTCCTTTAGGGCAGTGTCCCACTTTCGTTATTACCTAGGGCAATGGGAAGAGGCTCTGCTTCTTGTCGGGGAAACAGCTTTTCTTAGATGCCTAAGCTACACGGATACCCAACTAGTTTGAAAGGCTGATAGCCCCCAGCAAAAGCAATACCCAAGACTGGGCATGGCATGTGCCTGTGAGCCCTGTTCTAGGAGGCTGTAAATAGGCAGACGACTGGAGTCCGATCTAGTAGTGAGACACTGTAGACCCTTCCCTAAAATATTAAAAAAGAAAAACAATACCCATAATTAAATGAGGAAAACATGGGTCCTTGACCCAGGCAGCCCGGAAATCTCCTTTACTGCTGGCTTCAAGAGAAAGGGGTGAGTGTCCAGCCAAGCCCCACACGCCTGCACGCCGCATCCCCTCCCAGCAGGGTTGGCTCCCATTTGGGGGGCTATGCCTGGTCCACTAGCCTCTGGACTCTGATTTCCTGTGGGGTCAGCCACGGGGGCGGATGGGGCAAGCAGAGGAAAGCAGGCTTATTTACTGACTCCAAATGGAAAGCAGATGTTCAAGAGCCCTGCTGGGCCCAGGATCACCCTAGACAGAGGCGGGGCCTGTTCTCAGCCGTGACCCGTCCACCAGGTCCAGATGTGGCTCCTTCCAGGTTCTAATAATATTTTTGATTTATTGAGGCTGAGTGACCTTTACCTCATGGCTCTGCCCTGCACATACCAATGCTCCCGGGAGAACAGGAGTCGCATGGGTGCACATTCATAGGAGAGCGGGGTGTTGTGGAGAAGAGCGTGGCCTGAGAGAATCAGACCAGGGAGGGTCAGCTGCAGCCTGGCTTGGGGCTAGCCACGCAATCGCAACCACGCCATCAGTCGCCAATGCTGTGTAACAAGTTGCCACAGGACTTAATGGCTTCAAACAACTGCTTATTTGCTCACTGTTTGGACATCCGCTCTCAAACCCTCTCCTTCTAGCACCTTCTAGCTCATGTACTTTCCATACCATGTTATGTCTTATAAACAAAGTCTGATGGCACAGGGGGGCATGTGTGTGAGACAAGGAGATGGGTTTAATAGGCTGTCACCTGTGTCCTGCTTCCCCTTGCCTGATAGGTAGCTGCCCTTCCTTCTAGTTCTTCCTTCCTCATGATCAAGGAGGAGGGTATGGGGAGAAGGACACAGTGAGATAGGAGTAGCCATACTCTGTTAGCTGCAGGAGTGACCCAGTCACTCAGTGGGCTGAGTGGGAAGGGAGAGGGGAAGTCCCTCTCCCAAGATGCCCTCATGTGTGCGTGCGTGTGTGTGTGTGTGTGTGTGCGCTTCTGGAGGTGGAATCCACAATGCTAGACAAGCACTCTGCCTCATCCCTGTTTACAGTTTTTAATCTTGAGACAGTCTTGCTGATAGCTGAGGCTGGATGGGACTTTGCAGCCCTCAGCCTCCCAGTGGGCTGGGATTACAGGCACATATCACACACACTACCAGGGCAGGGCTTGTTGGTCATAATCTTTTTGCCTTTATTGTTTGTTTGTTTGTTTATTTATTTATTTATTTATTTTGCGGAACCAGGGTTCAAACTCATGACCTTGCGTTAGCCAGGCAGGCACTTGGGCCACTGAGCTATCTCCCCAGGGAGCTTCCCAGGGCTGTCTAAGGAAAGTTTGATTGCAGTGAGGATTCCCTGAGGGTTGGCCCCTCCCCTTCTGGCCTCCAATCTGGCTTTATCAATGCTCACTTAGTTGCTATGGTGGTACCGAGGATCGAACTCAGGACCTTGGGCTTGCCAGGTAGGCGCTTATGCCACTTAGCTATCTTCCCAGCCCTGTTGATTCATTCAGTCTTCATTCATTAAGCCCTATGAGCCAGGGTCTGCTCTAGGAGCTAGGGCTCATGGGAAAGAAGAAAACGGACCATAAATGAAGTGCACACATAACATATATAGTACGTTAGGGGATGAGAGATGCGAAGAAGAGGAAAGTATCAGGGCTGGGAGAGTCCGTGCTGCGGGGAGGGCGAGGGCGAGGGCTGCGGCGGCTGGCAGTGGGGCTGGGGCGGTGGGAACAGCTGCTTTCAGAGCTTCCTGCGGAGGGCGGAGTCGTGAGGACGTTCCTGCAGGTGGGCAGCCTGGCGAACCATCATCAGGACCAGCGACCAGCACCAGCGGGAGCCCCAGGTGGCTGTGGGGAGTGGGAGAGACGAGCTGGGAAGGCGGAGCCATGCCTGCAGCCACCCTGCCCTGAGCGAGCCCTGCTGGCCTAGGGCAGCTAGGTCCCAGCTCTGCTCCCTCTCTGTTCCCTTCTCCGCCCCCTGGTGCTGGCTCGGTCCCACAGGGGCCTGTTTTTCAAGCCTTTAGCTCAGTGGCCCCAGAGGACAAGGGCCTAGCTGGAAAACCCCCTGGGAAAAGGGCTGAGTTCCCGCCCCCCCCCCCCCCCCCCCGCCGGCCCTTCCCAGGGTTCTGGCCAAGCCCAGTTCGGCCCCCTAAGTGGGCTTCTAGCTACTGTTCTGTGTGGATGTGCTCCCCACATCCACCTGCTTGGCCTGAACTCCAGGTGTAGGTGGCGATGTCACGTTCTCAAAGAGGCCTTCCAGGGCCACACCCCCTACGGCATGCAGTCGGGCTAGTCTCCACGCACGTGCACCCCTCCCCCATCTCCAAGCCCCGCTGGCTGTTTCTCTCCAGAGCATCCACTACCTAATGCATTAATTCTATCTCTCCCCCCAAATGGGCCCCCACGGGGACCTTGGTCTTCCCCTGCTCTCTGCCACTTCCGAGGCGCCTAGAGCAGAGCTGGGCAGTGGTAGGGACTGCAGACCGGTCCCTGGCCCTTAGGACCTGAGCTGGGGCGAGAGCGCTGCCTGAGGGAGAAGCAGGGTTACTCTTCTGCCTAAGCCCTATCTGCTCCCCTGAAAAGGGGCAAGGGGGCGGGAGCCCCCACCCCACACGCGCCCCGCACCCTTGTGTCCCTGCAGACATCCCCCTGCCCTCGGGCCTCGGAGCGTGCGGCTGACGTGGCTCTGGTTTTGAGGCCCCAGGGGTGCAGATTCGAGTCAGAGCGTCCTGTGCTCTGCGGCTGGCGGCCGTGGAGGTGGGGACAGGCCCTGCGAAGGCGCACGGCCCAGGTCACACCCACCCACCCACCCACGCCCTTTCTGCACAGTAGCACACATGCGTGCGCACGCCCTGCCAGAGCTGCGCCCCTCTGGGCTTGCCCGCCTGGCCGGAAGGAGGTGGACCAAGGGCTGTGGACGGCTCTCCTCCCTGTCCTCCCCATCACCGCTGAGCCGGCTCCGTTCCAGGGCTCTGCTCGGCGGCGTGTCAGTTCCTGCCCTAGGGAGGCGGCTCTCTCTTCCGCTGCTCTTGCCCAAACCACTTCCCCATGGCCCTGGCCCGTGTTGAGCCCTGGGGGCCCAGCTCGCCTGTGCTGTGCCCACTGAGCACCCACCACGTGCCCCCCCCCCCGGGGGGGTGCTCACCACCTGATGGCCGCCGGTGGGTCAGTGCGTGCCATCAGTGCCTGGCCTGGAGGGCCTGGAGGGGGACCCTAGCACCCAGGGCAGCACAGCTCTGGGTGACCCTGGGGAGTCCCCCCTTTGCAGAGCTGTCCTGAAGGTTAAGTGGCATGGTAGAAGCACAACGCTCTGGCCTGTGCGCTGCCCCAGGAGTCAACACCAGCTGCCACCCTTAGGGAGAGCACCCTCGCAGCCTCAGCCTCCAGGTCCCCCGAGAGGGGAGACTCAGAGCCCAGGGCCACCCTGGGATCAGGATGCAGGGTGATTAGGGCCAGGGCGGGGCCTGAAGTCACCTGGAGACCAGGCACCCTCCTGTGAGGTCCCCCATAGTTCCACTTCCCAGGGCTTCAATTTCTGCCAGTATGGGGGGACTGAGCACAGCCTTGATGGCAAATGGGGCCAGGGCTGCGTCACGCTGGGCTGACCACTGCAACTGCTGTCCCTGTGACTGCCTGCCACCCCCTCAGGGACCCCAGCCTGTAGGAGTAAGATGGGACTCAAACATGCAGGATGACTGGGTTTGAGGGGGGATGGTCTCCCCAACAATAGCCCGGGTGAAGGAGGAAGGAAGAGGGCCGGCTGAGCACACTACAGCCCAGGGGAAGTTGGGAGGTGGCCTGCAGTGCCATAGCTCTGCTGCCCCCACCCACAGATGGCACAGGGCAGACCCCCCTGGCCCTATGGGGTTGCTGCGTTGCCCCACCCCAGTTCTGTGCCCCTCTGGCTCTCCCCAGGCTATTGCACAGTCCTGCCATTACTTACTCCAGGCCTCTTCCACAGAGGTAACAGTTACAGGAAACTCCCCCCCACGCTCCCCCCCCATCCCCCTGCCCTGGAGGATGCCCACTCGGCACCTCTCCTGCATCAAATGATTGTGTGTCCTCCCTTAATTGCCAGGACACCTGGCATTTTCCAGGTAAGGGAACTGGGTTTAGAGAGGCCAGGCGACTCCTCTACCCCTGTAGGTAGGTGGGAGCTAGTCTGGGAGCCCAGGCCCCCTGCCAGGAATGCCCCACACCTGCCAGGGGTAAGCTGCACTGGAAAAGCTCCCTGAGGCCAGGGCCAAGAGGCTCCAGTTTCTCAAGGAGGAAATATCACCTGTCACTGGGAAGCCAGTGCCCCAGGGCAGCCGCACGCACGCCCCTGGTGGGGGGGTGGGGGTGGGGAGCTGTCCTTGGCCCTGGGCGCTGCTGGAACAGCTACTGCCCTTGTCACCTCCAGGCCATGTCGGAAGCCACCCACCAGCTGATGGCACCTTCTACCCTGCCCACCTTTATCTCCCTTGGTGGCTTTTACTATCACTTACGGTTTCTTGCATCTAGTTATTTATTTACCCCGCCCCAAGCCGATTGTGAACTCTTGCGCTCAGGGACAGCCCTCGGGTCCCTTGCCTCAAGTAGCTCCTGGCCTACTCCCAGCCACGTTTTCGTGGAATGAGTGAAAAGAAATGTGTGAAAGGAATCAGGTGGCTGAGGAAGAAGCATCAATGTGGGAAGTTTGGTGTCAGGATTAAATGTACTAAGATGGAACTCAGTAGATCATTCTAGGCAGAGGAGGGGAATACACAGTAATTTAGAAAAGGGAAGGGGCAGGGCCGCCACGCACGGCACAGCCGGGCAGTCTGGCAGGGAGACTGCAAGATGAATAATGCGCTCTCCAGCTGTGCGGTTCTCAACTTGCACAAGAGTACACGGTGGCCCCTCTGTGGGAAAGAAAGAGACGGTTCTGGCCCCTCAGTGGGGCGAGGGCACAAGGGCACAGTGAGCACGCGTGGCTTTACAGGTGCCTGGGGCAGGAGGAACAGGCTGTACTCTCCACGAGGATGCCACGTGGTCGCGGTTAGCAGTTCGCCATCCGGTGTTGTCTCTAGACAGTTGTCCCACTGCAGGAGCAGCTGCTGTGCTGTGAGCTGCCCCTCTACCTGCAGTGCTCTCAGGATGGGGTAGGGAAACCACCCGGCACGCCCCACAGACACATGGAGCTCTGTGGACAGAGATAATGGCAAAGGCAGAGGGGGAGGGCTGTTTCCGGAGCTGGCTGACGGCGAGCTCCGGAGGTGGAGGACACGGTGTTCTAGGTCTCGGTGAGGACTTGTCCCACTGCAGCAGCCCAGGCCCACTGGCCGGGCACAATAACAATTGCCTGATGGTTGCGGCTGTCTGGATGAGTCACCTTGCCCGCAGTGAGCCGTGTGGCGATGTTATCAGCAGCCCGCTTGCTTAATTCCTAGGTGACATCACCCACCTCCGTCCTCTCCTTCTCAGCAGGGTAGCCTGCAGCTTGGCACAGCCTGGAAGGGACCACGGTCTTGCACAGCTTTTGCCAGATGCTGCCAGGCCAGATAAATGAGCATTCAGCCATTTGGCCGAGGTTCCTGGGGCAGAGCCGGCTTTCTGCCTGGGCCCTCAGTTTACCTCTCCAAAGGTGCTGTCTGGAGTGAAGCTGCGCCTGTTGTCTCTGTTTAGTCTCCTGGGGCAGGGCCATGCTGTCGGCCCCTCCTGGCAGCTAACTGTCCCGATGGTGACACGGGCTCAGGGCTCCGCTCCCTGGATCTGCCCAGGGCAGGCCTGGCTGTCCTGGAGCCGCTAGCGTGAGCCTTCGGCCCACACCATTCCCTTGTGGCCTGCACCATCTCCCCTCTTCTGACCCGTGTCCCAGCACCTTGCAGGGAGCCAAGGAGCCCTGTTCCCCACAGCCCAGCCACGTCCCCGCCGAATGCTGGCCTTCCGCGCTCAGTGCATGTGAAGCTGCCCTGGTGACAGGTGCCCAGAGTGCCCCCTCTGCAGCCAGCTAGGGTGAGAAGGAAGGGATGCTCACCACTGTCTTCTCATCAGCAACGCCAGGGGTGTGAGACTGAGCTGCAGAGAGGACGCTGGACCCCGGGAAGGAGGCGGCTGGGCAGGAAGAGGCCTCGAGAAGCTGGAGGCCAAGGCAGGAGAGGAGCTGCCCAAGGGCCACCTTCTCGGGCCACAGGGCTCGCTGTTCAGTTCAGCACTGGCAGGGGACAGGGAGGTTTCTAAAAGTGGCAGCAGTGACCTTGTACAGAAGGAATGGTTCCTTAGAAAGACAAAGCCCACAAAAGCCCAAGTCTCACCTCATCCCCCACCAGCTAAGCAGTGGATCCTGGGAGCAGGGGTTGGAGGGAGCGGGTCAACCCAGAGTCACTCTAGTCTCTGTGCATCCTGAGGCTCACCAGACCCGGCAGTATCATCCATTAACTGGAGGGACTTGGCCTGTGCTCACTGCAGCTCTCTTCTCCCTTTCCCACATGTGGGCTCATGGCCCCAACCCCAAGACAGACAGGTGGGGTCACCTGATCACTGTCCTCTACCCACCACCTCTGGTCAGCCATCTCTTCTGCAGATCCCACACTTTTTTTTTTTTTTTGAGACAGAGTCACACTATGCAGTTCAGGTTAGCCTTGAACTCGCTATGTAGCCCAAGCTGGCCTCCTCTAATCCATAGCAATCCTGCCTCGGTCTCTGAGTGCTGGGATTACAGGATTGCATCCCCATGCCTGGCTGGGGTTCTCTTCTGACAGCATACTCACTCCCCTCTCTTCTTGGCAGCTCGCTGTCTATCTCTGGCTACACGCTCTGTCCTACAGCCGCAGGCAGGCTGTGGCTATGCCGGACACAGCTGGCCCCAAATTGCTTCCCTGCATTGCTCAGGCTGCTGGGAAAGTCCTTCCTGTCCTGGAGGGTCCCTTCCACACGTAGCAGACACCTCCCGGTGCTGGCTGCTCCCTAGCTGTGAACTCAGCCCGACTCTGGCCCCAGGCCCTCAGACAGGACTGCATCCCTTCTCCACCAGGCCTCAGGCGGTCCAGGAGGAATCCGGCTGTACCAGTTTTTCACATAGGCAGAACCTCAGATAAGGAGCCCAGGTCACTCTCTCTCTGAGCCTTCCTTTCCCCATCTATCAAGTGGGATCGTAACAATACCTGCCTTGCAGGAGCGATGGTTGGGCCTCCCAAGCGCTTAGCCCCTGGCCCAGCACCCACGAGGGTGCAGCCAGTGGCACCCGTGGAGTCTCTGTGGTCGTGAACGGCTAGGAGTAGGAGGATGCCTGCGTGCCTTAGGTCCCCTTCCCAGGGCTTTCCGGCAGTCTCCTGCCCTGGCTCATCCCCTCTTTCCCTCCTGGACCAGGGCGGGGCGAGGCCGCCTCTGTCCTTTTGTCTACAGATTTCCTCCTGACGCCCTGGGCCACCAACCCCAGGATCAGTGCCACTGCGGTGACCTGTGCCACCGAAGCGCTGCGCCGATCAGATGGCTGGAGAGCCGGAGTCCTTGGGGTCTAGCACTGAGGCTTGCTTCGCCCTGCCCTGCAGGGGCCCAGTCCTTGTTTTGCGACCTCAGTCTCCTCCAGACGGGTGCACTATTTCCTCCTCATGAGGGGAGTAGGAGAGGTACGGGGTGAGGCTGCACGCTTGTAGGGTGCTGGGCACAGGCTGCTGAGCCAAGCCAGGGTGGCAGACGAACCCCGAGGTACAGGGAGGGAGGCCTTGCCATGTGGCCCGCCACCTCCGTTCTGGCAGCCGGCGTCCTGTAACTGAGTCCACAGCGCCCCCTGCTGACGAGCTTTCCAGAAGCTACCTGTGGGCGCACCAGCGACACCCTGCTTTTCCCCAACCCTGGTGGGGAAGGCTCAGGGTTCTCAGAGCAGATTAAGGGTGGACGGTGCCCAGACACGAGGAAGCCCAGACCTAGGCTGGGGAGTGGGGTTCAGCTCAGAAGAGTGCTCCCTAGGCCAAGCATGCACTGCTCCTCTGGACCCCCTGAAAGCTTGGCATGCTCGCCAAGTCCAAGAAGCTACGCGTTGTCTTGTCTAGCGTGGTCTGTGGGGACCAGGGCAGTCTCTGGGACACCAGGCTGTCACCTCTCTCCCTCTGTGCGCTCCACCCCCACATCCACAGGGGCTTTGTCGCCGCCTCCGTGGCCTGATTCTGTGTTGGGAGCTGTCTTGGTTACTTTTCTTTCATTGCTGAGACAAAATATCTGATGCTCAAAACGAAGGAGGAAAGGTTTATTTAGTTCACAGTGTGTGGAGATTTCAGTCCATACTCAGCTGGGCCCAAGGCAAAGTGGCACATGGCAGAGGGCAGCAGTTCATGGTGGTGGAAGACAGCGAGAGCAACCAGCACAGAAGGGGAGGAGCAGCGGAGAGCAGACCCCTCCTCCTCCCAGGTGGGTGTGGCACTCACACCCTAACCCAGCACTGGAGGACCAATCAACAGGTCTCTTCCTGGCACCCCATGATCTCAGACCTTCCCCTGTCTTCTGCACTAGCTCCCACCCCTGCTTCATCCTAGTTTGATTCTTCCCTGCTCCCTGGACTCTAGGAAGGAGGCAGGCAAAGTGAACATACAGAGCACAGGTGAAAACACCTCCCGCTACCCCTCAATCTGCGCCCTCCTCGGACTGCCCATGTAAGACCCAGGTGTGCAGGAGGCCTCCTCCAGGAAGCCTTCTTTGAGGCCCCCGGCCTCGCTTATTCCTGACTCCAGGTATCTGCAGGACCTCCTGGCATACACCGCTTTGTCCTGCATGCATTTATCTTATCTGTCCGTGTAGAAGCTCCAGACCCCCTGAGGGAAGGTTTATGTCACCTGCTCTGCAGGAGGCAGGAGGCAGGAGGCAGGAGGAGGCAGGAGGAGGCAGGAGGCAGGAGGTAGGAGGAGGCAGGAGGCAGGCAGTCCATGCTCCTTTAGATCTTTACAAATCTACCCTTCCAGGGCCAGGGAGATAGTTCAGTGCAATTAAGTGCTTGCCTGGCAAGCAGAAGGTCCCGAGTTTGATCCCTGGTACTGCAAAATAAATGGATAAACGAATCTGCCCTTCCAGCAGGGTCTGCTGTTGCTCCTGGGGTCATTGGCAATGTCTGAAGGTAATTCTAATAAGACTGGGGAAGCGAGAATTACCAGAATCTGTGTGCGGATAGCAGGGATCTGTGAATGGCCCCCAACCCGGGGCTATCCCGTCCCAAATGCTGGGGTCCCAGATTGAGAATCTCTGATTTAAATGTTTTGGGAGCTTGCTCAGGCTGACCCGGTAAGGCTCGTGGCGCCTGGAATCGAACCCAGGTCCCCTGCACCTGGCTGGCTATGTTTCCCATGCAGGTGCTTAACAACTGTGCTAAGCCGCAGGTCCCCATCCCTGATTTAAATGAATCTGTGGATTGCATATTAATATAGTGGCCAAGAAGCAGCAATGGCTGCCATAGGAGAGTTGCTCAGTCTACTGAGAGGGACAGGCCTTCCTGTCACCTTTGCAGACCCAGGAGTCTTCCAAACCTTTTCCGGGCTGGGGGAGGGGCCGGCGCCTGTCTGGAGTCCATGGTGAAGTGGGGCCTCCATGGGAGCCCTTGGATGCAGAGGGTGCCTCGGCCGGGCCTGTGCAATGAGACTAGAGGAGTTTCTTTCAGTCCCGATGGTCACAAAGGCCTCTGACATGCATGGCAATCTCCCCTCTGCCGGCGTCTGGATCCTTGTGGCTGGGCTGAGGGTGGAATGCTGACATCCACCCCAGTCACCAGATTGGGGGTCACTGTAGCCGTAACTGCCCACCCTGGGAAGAGCTTGGGCGGAACAAGAAGGCTTTGAGAGACCCCACCAAAGTTCCTGATCCTTTGGGGACCGCCTGGGCGGGTGGGGAGTAAAGAGCTTCCAGCTGGGAACAGCTGCTGGCCGGGCGCCAGTGCAGAGGTGGAGGCCACGAAGGGTGTCCCCTTTTGGCTGGGGTTAAGAATGTCCCAGAGGGTGATCACCCTGAGACCCCCCCCCCCCCTGAGGCTTTTCGGGGCCTTTCCTGCCCCCTTCCTGGGTGGCTCAAGTGACCAAGGGCTCCAGGCAGCTGAGTGAAGAACCCCCTCATTCATTGTGAGGGCCTTGATGCCCACCCCCAGGGGCAGGGGTCCGAAAGGGCAGGACAGGCGGACCCCTCCCACCCTGGAGGATTCTGGCCGCCAGTCAGCCAGGGACTCTGCAGTCCCTCTGGACAGCACAGAGCTGCCCTCTGTGAGGCAATCGGCACCCAGGGTCTGCGCTTGGCTGGGGAAGGATGGGGTGAGAGGAGCTGCCCAGGAGTCAGAGCTGACTGGACAGCCATCTGGGTCTCGCACCTGGGTGATCTCCTCAGTGGGGCAAAGCTCTGTGCACGCTTGGGCCATGTCCTTGTGCTGCATAGGGCTTATTTTGGAGCTGGGCAGCCCCAGGGCAAGACGCTTTGATAATATTCCTTGAGGTCCTCAATTTGCTCATCTACAAATGGGTATATTGTTTTTAGCCTAGCAGGAAAATAAAGGTCCATTGGGGTTTTGGTTTTTAAGTTATTTTCAGCTTATAGGAAGCCAAGTTGGGAGAAATTTGAGACCTAGAAGTGCCTTGGGCTTTGGGGTTCAGCCTGGAAATCATATTTTGAGGCGGCTGAGAATGCAGCTGAAACTGGCCATGTCCCGGTTACCAACAGGGAGTGTGTGAGCAAGCGCATGTGGCCCTGTGAGGGCACATGGGTACAGTGTGTGCCCTGCCTGGCTGTGTGTGTGGCGTGGTCCTGTGTGGGGTGTGGGGGTTCCAGGTCCACCCTCTGGGTTTCCCTCCTCCCTCTACCTCGGTGAGTGCTGAGTGTGCATGTGCGTGTGTGCACGCGTGCATGTGTGCACGCGTATGTGTGTGCCTGGCCTTTGTATCCTTTCCATCAGAGTCTCTGCAGGTTGATTTGAGGGACCCCAGCGCTGGGGCAAATGGAGGCTTCCTGGCTTCCCGGCTTCCAGCCCAAGGAGGCCGAAGTGGGAGGCCTCGAGTGGAACAGCCTTTTTGGGAGGCCAGAGGTGCGAGAAGCCTCCTGACTGAAGTTGTAGTTGTCGCTGAGGCGGAGCTGGTGGGACCTTACCATTCCTGTGGATGAACCCTTTCATGGTACCCTTGGGGTCTGAGATGAACACCGGGCTGGGCTCTTGGTGCGGGCTGCCAGAGTCAGGACTGCTTTCAAGGGTGGTAAGGGTTGTGTTTAGATGTCCCACAGAGCCTCACGCAGTCATGGCGTGGGCTTTCAGTTTGTGATCGATGGAGGGTCTGCTGCTGGGCTTCTGGGTGTGACTGCTACACCGCCCTGGGGTGGTTCACTGCTTACGATGCTCTTCCGCTCTTCCCTTTTGGCTCTTGCTTTTCTGTTTTCCGCCTCATGAATTGCTGCTCTCTGCCATGCGCCATCCTGATTTGGGGCCAGCCACGTACGGACTGAAACTGCCACAAACTGTGAGTTAAATAACCCTTTCTTCCTGAATTCTGGGTGTCGGGTGTTTTGTCTCAGCAGGGAGAAAAAAGTAACCAAGACAGGAGTTTGGGAACCCAACCTTGGGCCAGCTGCAGCTGGGCCTCAAAACTAACCCTAAAGGTAAGAGTCTCAAACAGTGTACATCCGTCCCTAGAAATGCACGGAGCGTTTTATACTAAAACGTTATTTCTCCGGAATTCAAATATAACTAGGTAGCCTATGTGCCTGTTTCTAAGTCTGCCAACTTATCCCCACATGGCTAAGGGACTCAGACAGAAATGAGAAGGTTCTGGTTATGCCCCACTCAGGGCCTGCTAATCCAGGTGATCCAAGTCAGTCTGTCAGGCAAAAGGCACAGACTTCTAGAAACTTCCTCATGCCTTCCTTCCCCATGCATCTTATGAATGTTCCCTGGTGTCTATCCAGGGTGGGTCCTGGGTCCTAGACTAGATCCACTGAGTCTAACTCAGTGGACCCGAGTGGTGATCAGGGCAATGCTGTGAGACGCTGGAAATCAGACCGACTGGTGACCAAGTTCCTACAAGCGCGCCTGCTGGTTTGCACATGTGAAGAGGCCCTATCGTGGTGAGTCAAACGCGCCTCTTCTAAGGCAAGTCTTACACAAGGACTTTTGGCTACTCAGCCTGTTCTGCCATCAAGATAATACAGGAAGGGTGGTGCGACGGCAGGCAGAGGGCACAGCTCTCTGGCTGGAAACGAGGGACCTCCCAGACTTGACCTTCTGGGTACTCTGCCCCTTAAGGGCCTGTGGATCCTTTTCTCAGACTGAGGTGTTGAAATGCATGAAGCCAAGTCAGGATTGCAAAAGAAACTAGTGACACCAAGATACAGACTCTACGCGTCACAGAGCCAGTTCTGTGCTTCTTTATCAGCTCGTTAATGGTGACCGTTTGGCAGTGGTCATGTATCCACTGTCATAAAGGACTTAAAGGATATCTTAAAAGATTTGCAGCAGCTCTAAAAGGGTGTCTGTGATTTCTCTTGGCCAGGAAGTCCCAAGTCCTGTTAACATTACTACCAAGTTTTTCTGTACCCATTCATATTGAGAGGCAGTGCTAAATTTCAGATAAAGATTAGGGAAAATACATGTTCTTTCGCACCCAAATTCATGGATTGCTAAATGCTCTCTACAGACCTGTGGGGAACAAAGGACATTTGTGGGTCCCAGGTGAACAATACTCAGTTGAGAGGGAAACCCGCAAGAAGTTTAAGAAGGAGGATGGGTGAGAGCTAGCTATCTAAGAAGGAGAGGACAGATGGGGAGGCCAGGCAGGCTGAGGGGCGGGTAGGTGGGTGGGTACACGCCGTGAGCGACTCCAGGACCTCAAAGAAGCCCCCCTAGGATTCCCCTACCTGCACTGCCTGATCCACTGCAGTAGTCTTTGGGCTGAGCATTGTCCTCCACAGTCCTGGTCACCCTGCGGAGCATGTGGTCAGAACCTGTCCTCCCTCAGCAACCAGCCTGGCAGGGCTGAGGCCTGAGCCTTGGGTCGAAGGAGAGACGGCACAAAGGGGGACGTCTCAGGCAGGGCTGGTGACCCGGCCAAGGCCCTGGTCCTGAGAGGAGCCAGGCAACTTTGGATGAGAGGGAGAGCTCCGGGTGGAGGTAGGGCGGTGTCCAAACCAGAGCTAGCATTTGTCCTACAGGGTAGGAGTGCTCAGGATGCGAGGCACAGAGGAGGGAGCCATGAGGAAGTTTCTGGAAGTCTGGGCCTTTCACCTCCTTCGTGAACTTCCTCTGCCTTCCTCCCCCTCAGAAGCAATTTCCTTTTTTCAAAATACAACTCCAAACATTTAATCTCGGAGGATTGTTCCATGAGAATTATAAAAGCAAGCTGTCTCTGATGGTAAGAGAAAGATAGGACGTTAAAAGGGCTATTTGCCACGTGACGTGACGTGACTCTCTGGCTGTTGGCCACCTGCGTCCTGCCAGCGGTGGATATCAGCTGGGGTCACGGATCAGGGCTGCTGTCCTTCCTGTGTCTCCACCTGCCCCCAACTAGCCTGGCCTCCAGAATCCCCGTTGAGGAGGTGAGCGCTCTGCAGCCCGCACAGGCAGCGTATCATGGCAGAGTGTCGTGGTTTAAGGCTTTTTTCAAGGGAAAAATGATACAATACAGAACATATTTCATGAGAGTATTTTATAACAAATCACCCAAAGAATCATATACAAAGGGCTGGGGAGATAGCTCAGTGGTCTAAGCACCTGCCTGGCAAGCACAAGGACCCAGGTTTGGTTCCTGGCACCACGTACTGTGCAAACCACTAAAATGGTGAATGCCTGTAATCCCAGCACGTGGGAGGCTGAAATAGGAGGATTACTATGCATCTAAGCTGCATAGTGAGACTCTGTACCAAACAAACAAACAAACAAATAGGGCCGGCAAGATGGTTCAGCGGTCTAAAGCACCTGCTTAGGAAAACTTAGGAACTGGAAGGACCGCGGTTCGATTCCCGGCACCACATGCTGTGCCAGCCCCAGCCCGTGGGCAGGCTGAGCCAGCCATAATACAAAAATAAATAATAAATAAATAAACAGATAAATAAATAAAATTTAAAATATTTTTTAAAAATAATTTTATAGGGGCTGGGGAGATAGTTCCATGGCACAAGTGCCTGCCTGGCAAGGGCAAGGTTGTGAGTTTGAACCCCGGTCCCGAAAAAAAACAAAAAGAATTTTATACAAGAGTATAGGAAATCTGTCTACATGCTAAAGACCAAAGACTGCAACTGAGGACCTGCATCCCATGATAATGTCCTACATGAGTCCAGCTAAAGATCTAGAGTCCATAACAATGGCCCCCACGAGTCTAGCTGGAGGCCAGGAGCCTACAACAATGTCTCAGGCAGGCCTGTCTCATGGATTTACACTGGGAAAGCCCAAAGGCCAGTGGTGGAAGCTGAAAAGTCTGTGCCAGGGGCATGAAGGCTCTGCCAGCAAGCGAGGGCTCTGCGCTGGAGCCAGGAAGCAGAGCTCGAGGTAAGACCCAAAGCTTGCTCAACAAGGACCACGGCATCCTTAGCACCAGTGAGGTCCTGAGTTCCTCCGAGGATGAGCAAAGCTGAGTTCCTGTCAGGAAAGCTTCTCCAGGAGACTGAGCAGTGGAGCCAGAAAGCGATGCTCGAAGGGAGGACCAGAGCTCCTCCAAAGTGAACCACAGCCATCCTCAGTGACGGCAGGTCCTGAGCTGCTCCTCCGATGAGAACAACCAAGTTCACCAAGAAAGCCAGCATGCCAATGCCCTCCAAGGGAACCGACAGCTCCCTACAGCTTCTGATAGCGCAACAGCTTCCCTAACAACCTCCCACCAGCTTCTCCAGTTCTGCCTCCTGGCTGCTGTCAACCACCCTCAGGTGCCCCCACCCGCAGCACCACCCTGGTTCAGTTCAGCTGGGTATAACAAGTTGGCCACCAGTTGGCATCCGCCACACAGAGACTAAGCGTGCACATCCCTCTTCCAGTGTAATGAGCTGGAATCTTCTATCAACTCCTGGTGATTCTGTGGCAGCGTGATGTCCACCCTGAGGAGCCACGTCCCCAAACTGGTGGTCTGCTTGCTCATGAGCTTCGTGGAGGAGGAGGGGTCTTCTGAAGGGCCTCTAGAGACAGAACTTGGGGACTGAATTCCCAGCCTTGCCATGGGCCCCTATTCGTGTCATTCTGAAGCCAGGCGATGAGGTAGCATATGGTGGGATGCGTGTGTCTTCACGTGTGGAACCCTCTGATGCCAGATGACAGAGGTTGACGCATGATGTGCTGAAGTCAGGTGACAGGGGTTGCTTCAACCATTGCTCAGCAATGAGGTTCCCTGACCTCATCACTCATGGTCACCGATACAAGGGAAAGAGTCCCTCAGAAAGCCCAGGCCTTCTATTCCTTTAGGACAAACCATCTCTGACCCAGCGCGGACCACTGTGTCTGTGGCCCTAGAAACTCAAAGGTCTTCTCCAAGCTTTAATCACTACTTTAGTGACTGAACAAGACCCAACATAAAAAGAAGGTCTTGGGCATAGGAAAAAAAAATATGACCCTGGCAGGCTTTACCCGAACATTGATCGGATGGATAAGCGCCCACCTCTCTTCTGGGGCTCATTCTCTGGGCCCACCCTCAGGGAAGCAGACTGAAAAAGAGGCTTTGACAGATTCATGAGTGGTGGGACAGCATGACACGCAAGAGTCAGCCGATATGAAGTGACCTGAATCTCATGCGGGAGCTTGGGTGTGGAGGACGGCCGGGATGGCCCTCCTTGAAACAAGAGCAACTGTTTCCATTTTGACTAAATCTTGCCCTGTTTCTGTTATGGACATATGCAGAGCTGGCTGAGTTTTGTCTTTAACCCCTCACCTGGCTTTAAGCAATGCCTAGCCGCAGCGCTGATGCATAGTAAGCTCTAAGCAATGCGGCAGGTCCATGAAGCCCCACCGTGAAGCTCCCAAGTGTACAAGCTGGGCCTGGTAAGCCATGCTGTTGGCTGAGAACACACCTCAAGGACAGAGGCTATGACTCCTTGGGTCTTGAAAATTACAGAGCAAAACTGAAGCGCTGACCCCCAAACACCAGATACCGCTCCCATCTGTGATATGCAGATTACTCTCTCTCTCTCTCTCTGTGTCTCTCCTCTCTCTCCCCCTAGCCCAGCTCACACACTCAGGTACTTCCTGCCATTCTCGTAGTCACTCACTCCTGAATCACTCCCCTCTTTATGAATGAATAAAATCTTGGTCTGGCCTTGGGTCAAGGCCTTTGTTTCAGTTGGCCATTATTCTGTCTGGACTTGGCTCCCTACAACTATGAATGTGCCTTAATGTCTTTATTCTTGCCGTGCATTGCACTGGAAGTGATAGACTGGAATTAACTTATTAGGATGCCAATAACTTTTCGATGGGATTACAAATGTGGATTTTTCTGGACCACAGTGAAGTCCAGAAGGGGCTTTCTATATTGGGTACCAGATATTTTAGTGTGGTCTTCTTGAACTTTCCGGATTTGCTTCACTAGACAAGTGGCACTAACAGAAGAGACACCCAGTTGAGCCTGCCCAAATCCTTGGCCCACAGAATCATGAGCCATAAATAATGAATCCTTGCTATTTTAAACCACTGGGTTTCAGAATGGTTACTGCTGTTACACAGCAGTAGCTAGCTGAGACACTTGTCATGTCTGTGGAGCACAGGTGTATGGAATGAGTGAACAACAAGCTGTAATGCTGGGTGTGAAGCTCATCTCTTCTGTTGGCTTTAGTACTCATTAGGACTTGACACATCAATTCTATGGTATGATCACCACAATGGTGAAATTTGTGTGTCAACTTGACAGGGTCACTAGGTACCAGATATTTAGTCAAACATAGTGGGTGTTTCTTTTTTCTTTTTGTTGAACTGGGGATTGAACTCAGGACCTAGTGCTTGCCAGGCAGGTGCTTACTCCACTGAGCTATCTCCCCAGCCCATGGGTGTTTCTGAATAGGTTTATTTATTTATTTATTTATTTTCTGTTTTAGAGAAGGGTCTACAGGGTGCTCAGGGTCTCAGTACTGGATCAGACTTGTAGTGATCCACCTGTTTACAGCCTCCTGAGCACTGGGCTTACAGGCATGTACCACCACACCCAGTCTCAGTCGACATCTCAGCACACCCGGGGATCGAGCCCCCGCCCCATGCCTGCTTGCAGGCACTTTAATCTGCTGAGCTATTTGGCCAGTCCAATAGGTTTAACATTTAAAACCTGGAGATGTGGCAAAGCAGATTGCCCTGCTCAGCGTGGGTGGGTAGGCCTCGCCCAATCAGCTGAAGGACTAAAGAGAGGTTCACCTTGAATAATAGACGGGTCTCTTTTCGAGTGACCATCAACCCAGGGAATCACCTCTTCTTCGTTCTTCAGCAGCTGTTCATGTTTTGACTGATATTGGGACTTTGGTACTGCAGGTTTTGGGTTTTCTAGACTTCATAATCACTTGAGCCACTCACTGATGCTAAGTCAATGTCTCTGTGCATGTATCTCTATCTGTCTATATTTGTTTCTGCATCTATATCCATATCTGAGTTTTAACGTGAGTGAGATGGAGCCAGCAATCTCCTAAGGGAGATGCAACTTCATCCTGCAGGATGTAGACACAAGATGACAAAAGGGGTGATGGCACCTGGTCAGGGAGGCTGGGGAAAAGTTCTCAGAGAAATGCTGGAGCTGAGGAGTGCAGGGTGGTTGGGAATGAACCAGGACAGAGGGGAGACAGGAGGTTCCATGTACAAAGGAGGTTTTGTCCAGGGAGAGAGATGGCAGGCATTCTGGAGACTGAATGAGAGCTGCCATGGCTGGAGGGGATCCCACAGGCCTAGTGGACCAGGTACCCCAAAGCTCTCTCTCGGAGCAGTGGGAGAACCCTGAGCCCGGTCGGTGTGACCAGATATGCATTTCTGAAAGATGTCCGTGGCTGGTGCATGGTGAGAACATGGGCGTGCAGGAAGAGCTGGGCGGAGTCCGGGGCAGGCAGGAGGTGGCTGGGACCACAGTGGTGCTGAGACCCAGGCAGAAGGGTGAGGCCAACTGGGCACAATGAATCAAGGTGAACTGCTGGGTGTGGTTGCTCCACCACACACAGAAGGCAAGAATGAGGGAGGAGTAAGGGATGGCAGGACAGGTGTGGCACCATTTGATATAGGACGGAAGAGGGAGATGACACCCAGGGGCAGGGGATCACTGCCTCCTCACTGGGTGAACTTAGGCAGATTACTCTGAAACCTCTGGATGCCTCAGTTTCCCAACCTGGGATAAGTGCTCTAAACAAAGGGACATTTATGGAGGGCCTGGTGCCCTGGGGCCGCTAGTCTTCCTCTGTGAGGGGGCGTGCACGGACGCTAGGTGAGGACTGAGGGAAGGTGAGGACCGACTCACTGTCACACTCTGTGGGACACAGGCCCATAGGGAGGCGGCAGGGGCGTTCCCTCTGCTCACGTCTCCAGCCCTGGCCTTCAGTGGTCACACATGGTCATCAGGTCTCAGGCATCACCAAGGCCTGCCATGGGTGGGGGGGGGGGG
>PVKN010002115.1:0-44869 GCA_004027915.1 Capromys pilorides
GCTTTTTTTTTTCTGTTTGCAAGTTTTTAATTACATTTTCAGTTTCATTGACTGATATTGGCTTGCTTAGAATTTTTGTATCTTCTTCATTTAGCTTTGATAATTCATAGGTATCTAGGAATCTGTCAATTTCTTCTGTGTTTTCCATTTTATTAGAACACAAGTTCTGAAACTAGGTATTGATTATCTTCTAGATTTCTGCAAGACCTGTTGTGCTTTCACCCTTTCCACTCCTAATTGCATGGATTTGAGTCTTTTCTTTCCTTTTAGTGATAAAGTTGGCTACGGATTTGTTAATTTAATTTAATCCTAACTCTCAGATTTATTGATTCTTTGTTTTGTTTTCTTAGTCTCCACTGCACCATTTTCTGCTCTGATTTTATAATAATCACTTTTGTATGAGATTAGGGTTTGACTTGCTCTTCTCTTTCTAGAGGCTTGGTGTTTAATATTAGATCATTTATTTAAGCTTGCTCTGTATTTCTGCAATGGAAATTGACCACTGTAAATTTCCCTCAGAGGACTGCTTTCATTGCATCCCACAAGTTATGCCATGTTGTATTGGCATTATCATCTAATTGTAGAAGCTGTCTAATTTCTTATTTAATTTCATGGGCAACCTATTGACTGTCCAGGAGGATGCGATTTAATTTATATATGTTTATGTCATTTTTGGTTTCTTTTGCCATTGATCTCCAATTTCATTGTAATATGATCTGATAATATGCATGGGATAATTGCAGTTCCTTTACATTTACTTAAGCATATTCTGTGAGCTAGTATGTGATCTACTTAGGAGAACATCCTGTGTATAATTCAAAAGAGTGTGTATTCCAATGTTGTGGGTGTGGAAAATCCTGTAAGCATCTACTAAGCCCATTTGTTCAAGGGTTTGGTTTGACTCTGATATCTTTTATTGACTTTTTGTCTAGTTGTACTATCTACTCGTATCAGTGGGGCATTGAGTTTCCCTCATTACAGTTGTATTAGTGCTTATTTGATTTTTCATGTCTGCTAATATTTGTTTTATGTAGTTTATACACTTGCACTTGGTGTGAATATATTTGTGATTGTTAACTCTTCCTCTTGGATTGTTCCCTTTACAAAGGTATAGTGACTTTCTTATGTATTTTAATCAGTCTTGGCTTGGAATCCATTTTATCGGAAAATAGATTAGTTATCCCTGATTTTTCATGGTTTCCTATAATATGGAATATTATTTTCCATCCTTTGACTTTGAACCTATGAATTTCTTTCTGAATTAAATGTTTCTCATGTGCAGCATATTGCTGGATCTTGCTTCTTAATCCTATCTATCTATCTATCTATCTATCTATCTATCTATCTATCTGTCTATCTATCTACCTATCTATTTCTTTTCACTGATAAATTGAGACCATTAACATTGATAGTTACAACTGATATGTATTACCCTTACCATGTTATTTTCCTCTTGTTACTCCCTACTCCATTTACTTGCTTTCTTTGCCTGCCTGCCTGGTGAATTCATTCTGTTGGGATTGATGGAAATATAGTCCTTCTTATCTCTTGCTCTGTTCCACTGGTTCATTTCTCCATGGAGACCTCTGGGGTCACCAGTAGTCACTGTGTACCTGCAGGTTTGAGCTGCTCCACCCACACCTGAGTCAGGGCTCGTGAGGAATATTAGAATATTTTAAGGATCATTTTGTTGTACTAGTTTGTTGTTTATGAATTTCTTCAAGCTTTTAAGGATTTTTTGTCATGGACATAATTTATTTCTCCATCAATTTTGAAAGAGTTTTTCTGGGTAATCAGTCTGGTTGGAGGTTGTTTTCTTTTAGTGCTTGAAATACTTTACTCCAAACTCTTCTTGACTTGAGGGTTTGTGTAGAGCAATCTACTGTGACTCTGGTGGGCTTTCCTTTCCAGGTGATTTATTTTTCTCTAACAGCTTATAATACTCTATTCTTTTTTTTTCCTTTTTGTCTTTTTGTGACAAGGTCTCACTATGCAGTTTAAGGTGGACCTGAACTCACTTTTGTAGCTCAGGCTGGTCTTGAACTCACATCGATCCTCCTGTCTCAGCCTCCAGGTGCTGCGAGTACAGGTATGTGCCACCATGCCCAGCTATAATACTCTATTCTTGTGTTGAATTTCTAGAATCTTGACTATGATATGCTTGGTGTAGATATTTTGGGTCATGGCTAATTGGATTTCTATTTACCTCCCTAATGTGTATGTCAAATTCTTTTTCCCTACTTAGGAAGTTTTCTGCCATGACTTCTGTGAATAGTGCTATCTCCCGCTTTTTCATCAACTCCAATCAATCTTATATTATTCTTCTTTGCATCATCTAACAGCTGCTTGATTGGCTTTTTGTGGTCCTTTGCTTTTTTTTAAGAATTTTTTTTTTTCATGACTGCTGGTTGCAATTCTCTCTGCTATATCTAAAATCCTGTCCTCACATCACCTCATTATGCTGCATACACTTTCAGTGGGATTTTTAATCTCCTGGATATCTATTTGAATTCACTTCTTTCAGGTTTAATTCCATTTCTTTCCTATGTCATGTGTTTATGATTGCATCATGTTTTAAGTTCTTTGTTTTTTAAGATCTGCATCTAACCATGTCTTTCATTATGGTCACCATGTCTGTAATTATCTGAGCAATAATTTCTGATTTGATTTTTTTCTAGAGCCACATTTGCCTGCTTTATTACTTTTATTACTTTTATTATTATCACTTTGGAGAGCCCAGGTGGGTGGTTTTTGGATTGTTCCAACTCATTGTCCACTGAGTTTGCTTTTGGAATCTCCTACTGGCTTAAACGTGGTTCCTTGACTTCCTGCCAACTTGAACTCAGTTCCGCCCCACTTTGATATTGGGAGCTGCTACATGGAGTCAGTCCACAGCTGCTCTGAGTTCTGAGCTCAGTTGGCTTCCTCTTAAGATGGCTACTGGTCAGTCACCCCTTCATGGGGATGTACATCCCGGAGTAACTCACCAGATGCTACAGTTCAGTGTGTCGGTTGCTCTGTTACACTGGCTCATTTCTCTGTGGAGGCCTCTGGGGTCACCAGTAGCCACTGTGTATCTGCGGATTCAAGCTACCCCTCCCAGGCATGAGTCAGGGCTCATGCTGAAGCACCACCTTCCACTCCTCCTCTGTTGAGGCCTCTCTCTCTTTGCTCTCCCTGTGGGTTTCAATTTTCACTTCACATTCTTCCTGGATACTAGAGACTTCCTTCCTTCCTTCTTGATCCTAGAGACCCACACTCTTCCTTCTTCTTTTCCTTGTGTTGCTATATTCCAGCATTTGAACACCAAATCTCTTGGAGAGAGTTTTCTCTGCTGCTCACCACTCTATATCATCTTCCTGGAAGTCTTACTCCTCTCTCTCTCTCTCTCTCTCTCTCTCTCTCTCTCATAAATAAATGGGAAATTTCCTTTTCTAAATATTTGAGAGTAAATTTCAAACATAATTACCATTTCTTCCTATATATACTAGTAAGAATTCCCTAAAAACAAAAACATGTCTTATACAAGTACAATTCGTTGATCAAAATCATGGACTACCCACTGAATCATTGTCTAATCTACCAATGCTACTCAAATTTCCTAATTTTCTATTTGAGACTGTATGGTGCTACCTCCCATGGGTAACTTGGTGGACAAGTTGGGAACAGTCCCACTCATGAGTTCATCTATCTATATAATCAGTTATTTCACTCAACCCTTTGCCCTCTGCTGGGGTAAGGGGCCAGAATCCATCCTGGCAGTGACTTTATCTGTGTCAGGAAGGAAACACTTTGCTTCCTCCTCCTTTTCCCTCACTGGTTTTCTTCTAAGATTTATTTATTTTTTAAAAATCTTTTATTTATTCTATTTATTTGGTGCAGGGCCTTGCTATGCAGCTTGGACTCATAGTGATCTTCTTGTGTCAGCCTCCCCAGTGTTGGGATTACAGGCATGTGCCACCATTCCCGGTTTCAGTGGCCAGCTCAGCATATGGGATGAGAGATTGAACCTGCGTCTTTGTGCTTGCCAGGCGGATTCTTAGACCACTGAGATATCTCCCTGGCCCTCTTCTAAGGCTTCACTCTCTTTCACCACATACTCTGAACAGCACAAAAGTGGTTTGTTGTTGTCATCATGCTCCCCAGACCTGGTAATGGGAATGTTAAAAGTCTAAATGATCTAGCAAAAAGACACATACACACCAAAGATAGGAGCTAAACCCAAGAAATATTCAGGGATGGCTACCTGGTGATGTTTAGGGTCAGGGTGTTGGGGGCTTACTAGATCAACCCTGCCTTGGAGAGTGTAGTGAGCCCCAGCAGGAGAATCACAAACCCCTAGTGTCCTGGGGGAAGGCTGTGCCTTCTGCTGCTGAGACCTCTTCAAATTGGCGGGTGGCAGGGCAGGGGATATTCACACAGTGTATTGTGATGGAGCTCAGGCCGGCCTCAAATGCACTTTGTAGCCCAGACTGGCCTTGAAATTATGGTGACGCCTCTGCCTTAGCTTCCCAGGTGCAGGAGTTACAGGTGTGCACCAGGTGGCCTGGAAGACCAGTCTACTCTTTGAAACTAGCTCCTGTGTGCAGTGGGTCCTGGCAGACTTAGTGCCTGTCCATAAGACAGCAAGTGACTATGCCATTGGAGCTGATGGCGATGGGCTGGCTTAATCAGACAAGATTGGGAAGGCACAGTAGCAGTCCCTTACAGGGTGAAAATGGCACATTGGTGGAACAAAGACTGGGAAGACATGAGCTATGAAACCCCTAAAAAAAAAAGGGGGGGGGGAAACACTTCAGCATTTTGGTCTAGACAAAAAGTTTTAATGATATGGATCCAAAAGCACACACAACAAAAAGAAGAACTTGACAAATGATATTATGTGACCTTAAAATGCTTCTGCACAGCAAAGATAAGAAGAAACCTAAAGAACAGGAAAAAGTATTTGTAAGCTGGAATATACAAGGAATTCAACCACAAAAAGAACATATAATCCAATTAAACATGGGTAAGTGACTTGAACAGCCATTCCTGAAAAAAAAAAAAAATAGACCAATGAGTGTAAAGTATATGCAGATATGCTCAGTATCACTCGCCAGGGAGGAAATGCAAATCCAAACCACGATGAGTTATCAACTCACCCCAGTCGGAACGGCTATGACCAAACAGGAGAAAAAGAACAAAATGCTGGTGATGGTACTGAGAAGGAGAAACTCGAATATTGTTGGCGGGGCTATAAATTAGCAAAACCATCCTGGAAAACAGTATGAAGGCAGCTCAAACTACTGAAAACTGAACTGTAATGTGATCCAGCAATCGCACTACTGGGTACACATCTGAAGGAAGCAAAATCAGGGCCAAGGAGATAGCTCAGCACTGGGGTTACAGTCATGCACCACCATGCCTGGTTTCAGTGGCTGGCTCAGCATGGGGCAGGCATGGCATGCAGTACGGGGGATAGAACCTGGCAAGTGCAAGGACCCAGGTTCTACCCTTGGTACTTCATGCTGCTGGAAAGGCTGAGATAGGAGAATCACTATGAATCCAAGCTGTGTAGTGAGACCTGTACCAAATAAATAAACATAATGAAAGAAAATCAACGATGTGGTGTGTGTGTGTGTGTGTGTACGCGCACACGCGTGTGTTCTATGGTACTATTTAAACTAGCTAATTTATTGACTCAAAGTAGGTCTCCAGCTGGGCATGGTGGCACATGCCTGTAATCCCAGCACTTGGGAGGCTGAGGCAGGAGGATTGCTGTGAGTTCGAGACCAGCCTGGGCTACAAAAGTGAGCTTAAGGCCAACCTGAACTTCATAGCGAGACTCTGTCTCAAAAAAGAAAAAAAAAAAATGTAGGTCTCCATGGATGGATGAACAGAAAAAGAGAACAAGGCATACATGCAAAATGAAGCACTATTCATCTCTGGAAAAGGAAATGCTGTAATGGTGACAATATGGATGAGCCCGGAGACAATTAGGCTAAGTGAAATAAACCACGCTTGCACAAGCAAGTGCCACAAGTTCTCATTTGTATGTGGAGTCTGAAAAGGTTGTTCATAGTCACCAAGTAGAGCAGTGGGTAGCAAGGGTGGGAAGGTGGAGGGAAGGAGCGAGACGGAGCCCCAATCATGAGTGGATAGAGGGAGTGATCGATCGGGTGAGAGGAACCACTTCTAATGTTCTGCAGCACCACAGAATACCTGTGGTGAACAAAAATTAATTTTTTATTAAAAAAAATTATTTTTTATTATTTTAAAGTAGCCATAAGAGAGGATTTTTATTGTTTCCAACATGAGGAATGCTGAATGCCTGAGGTGACAGTTATGCCAGTTACCTGATTTGATCATGATAAACTGTATGCACATGTTGAAAATTGCACTGTGCTCCGTAAGTAGGCATAACTATCACATGTCCATATAAAAAAATAATACAATTTTTTGCCGGGGAGACAGTTCAGTGGCATAAGAGCCTACCTGGCAAGTGCAAGGTCCTGCGTTCAATCCCCAGCATCAAACCAAACCAAACCAAACAGTGTTTTCATGATGCATTTGGGATCTGGGCCAAGGATGCCCAAAAGGAACATGCAGGTCAGAGAACAGATGGCCTCGACCCCCATGTCATCTGCTTTCTGTGACACTTCTCTTCCAGCTGACACATCCGTCCTTGTTGGCATGTGGCAGGCCAGGTGCATCCCTAGAGGGCTGATGGAGACGGGCACACCTGTAATCCCCAGACTCGGAGGCTGAGGCAGGATGAGCTCAAGGCCAGCTGGAGTTACACAGTGAGTTTGGCCAGCCTGAGCTACATGGCAAGATCCTGTCTTGCAAAGACAAAACAAAACAACAGCAAAAAGATAACCCCAAAACCAAAACAAAAACAAGTAGAAATGAGTATAAAAACTCCACGAGGAGTAAAATGTCAAAATCTCAAATCAGGACAGGATCAGCTGGTATGGTGCGCTGAGCCGTACTGAAACCCGAGACACACGCGAAAGCCAGCAGTACTGAGCTGGGGAAACAGGCACCATGTGCCCAGCTCTGAGCTTCAGCGATGGCCACCGCCTCGCACTGCTGCACAGGAGACACGTGTACCTCCTAGGTGGACAGATGGCCCATCCCGGGGACAGCAGGAGGCGCCGTCCTCTCCAGGTCTGGGCAGGAGTAGACATTTCCTTGTGCAGGACGGCAGCACAGTGGTGACCACGCCTGCGTGGGCCCTGCCCCGTGAGGCCTTGCGTGTCAAGGAGGCCTGAGTCCCGATGGGGCAGCTCGCCCACCTTCCTACAGAGCAGACTAGCGCTGGGCCTTCAGCACGCGCTATTTCATAGGGTGACCAGGTGGCAGGAAGTTATTTATTTTTTTTATGAGCTCGGAAGCAAAGCTTTAATGGGGTGAGGGGCAATTTTAAATCAAATGAGGGTAGGGATCCAGCACTAATAGATCACACTGTCCCCAACGGAAAGGAAGGGGAAGTTTAAAAGACGGCTAGGATCTGACAATTTTCCATTGGTTATTAACGTGACTGTGTTTATTTGTTTTGTTTTGTGTGAAAAGGCTTTTTTTTAAAAAACTGGCTCAGGCTGTCTTAAGGACAGGTTGGGTGAGTCTTGTAGAGCTGGGGATTGAACCCTGATCCTCTGTGCCTAACTGCGCTGGTCTGAGCAGGCACTTATGTAACTGAGCTAAGTCGCAGCACGCCCCGCCCCCCCACTTTGTTTTGTGTGAGACAGAGTCTCAATATGTGGTTCAGGCTGACCTCGAACTCACTGTGGAGTCCTGATTGTCTTCAAACTTGTAGCAATCCTCCTGCCTCAGCCTCCAGAGTTCTGGGATTACAAGCATACAACTCCACATTTGACATATGTGTATGTGCATATGTGTGTGTGTGTGTGTGTGTATGTGTGTGTATGTGCGCACATATGTGCACGCACCGGAGATGGGTCCTAGGGCCTCCTGAGCACTGGACATACAGCTCTGCAATGAAGCCACATCCTTTGCACTTTGATAATTTTTATCTTATGACAGAGTCCTACAGCCCAGCCTGGCTTTAAAGCTGTAATCCTTCTGCATCAGCCTCTGGAAGAGTTGGGATCACAAATATGTCTCCATGCTCCTGTCATGTTCTGTTTTTGAGATAGGTCTTGCTATGCAGTTGAGCTCCAGAAAGGTAATTTTATGAGACTCCCTTTACCACAGTCGAGACAGTGTTTAATCCTCAGAGTTGACATCTCCTCTAGATACAGATTTTTCTTTCCTGCATCAGTACCTTCTTTGGCATCAGCATCTGGGAGCTTACAGCCATCTGCTTTGGGGGCAAAGGATCTGAACCGTTTTCCTCAAGCCACAGGATGTGTCCTTGAGCAAGGGCGGCTCCTGACCATGACACTCATTCAGAAGCCAGTGACCTGACGGGTCCTCGGAAGGGCCATTTCAAGGCTGTGCTAAGTGAAAGGGACCGAGCAGCCTGTACGGGTGGGATGCTATACCCACAGCAGGTCTACTGCCCCGTGTTCCCCACAGCTGAAACGAGACAGTGGTGCTTCCTGTTCCCGCAGCTCTGGATAGGCACTAGCAAATTAGCCATCTTGGTTCTTGTTGAGGATGATACGTGTGGAGGAAAGCTCTCTTTTAGAAGATACCACAAATTCCATTTCTTGAAAGTATAAATATCATCTGGTCATCCTGGGTCTCTCCTGTCAGAGGGCCAAAGACAGGAAAAAAAAAAAAAAAAAAAGACAGAAGAAAATAAAGGATGGGAAGCTGGGCATGGTGGTGCACACCTGTAATCCCAGCACTTGGGAGGCTGAGGCAGGAGGATTGGTGTGAGTTCGAGACCAGCCTGGGCTATAAAAGTGAGTTCAAGGCCAGCCTGAACTGCATAGCAACACCCTGTCTCAAAATAAAAATAAAAATAAAAATAAATAAATGAAGGAAAAAAAATAAAGGACAGAGAGGAAGAAGAGGAAAAGAGGAGATTAAGACAAGTTGATTTCCAAGTGCAAAAAAATGAAACAATCCCAACATCGCATGCTTGACAAAAATTAATTCGAAATGGAAGAAAGACCTAGGCATGAGACCTAAAACCATAAAACTTTTTAACAAATGTTTAAATCTTCATGACCTTAGCTTTGGCAGTGTACTCTTACGTATCACACTCCAAGTGTGAGCAATAGTAGTTAAACTTTGTCAAACTTAAAAACTTTTGTGTATCAAGGACCATTATTCATAAGACAAAAAGAGGAACAGGAGTAGTTATTTGTAAATCATATTTGATAAGGGCTTAACATCCTGGCCATGTAAGGAACACAGACAACCTGACAGCAAGACAAGCAACGCAGCGCACACTCAGCAAAGGACTTGAATAGCTGAGCCTCCAGAGTGGATGTATTGGCCACATGAAGGGAATGTCAACATTATTAACCAGGAAAATGCAAATCTTATCACTTCTAGTGCGTATGGTACCTAACATTAGAAAAGAGAATAGGGGCTGGGGAGATAGCACAGGGGCACAAGTGCCTGCCTGGCAAGTGCAAGGTCCTGAGTTCGATACTCAATACCGAGCAGAAAAAAAAAAGAATAAAACAAAAACTATGTGTGGCAAGAAACGGAAATATTTGAGCACCATGTAAAATGATGCAGTCACTATGGGAAACAGGATGGGAGTATTTTTTATTTTTTACTATTACTTTTTAAAATGTATTTTAGTACAGGATTTACAAGATCTCACTATGTAGATTGGAATCATAGTAATCCTCCTGTTTTTGGCTTCCCAAGCTCTGGGATTACAGGTGCGTGCCACCACGCAAAGTCTCAGTGAGCCCTGGGGGCAGGGCCGGCATAGCAGGCTGGGAATCAAATCCCCAGCCCCTGTGTCTGCTTATGCAGGTATTTTAAACTGCTGAGCTATCTATAGGACAACCGTATGGGAGTTTTTTTTAAAAAATTTAAAATAGAAGTTGTATGCATGGGCATATACATAGAAGGATTGAAAGCAGAGCCTCTAACGCATACCTGCCTGCTAATGTGGATTGCAGTGTTATCCACAGCACTGAAAAGATGGGCACAACCTAAGTGCCTATCGACAGACAAATGAATAAACAAAATCTAGTACACATCTACCCAGTGAAACACTACGCAGTCATAAAAAAGAATATTTTAGTGTGTGCTGCCACGTGAATGAACTATGAAAGCATGGTTCATTGTGGAATGAAGCAATTACAAAAGAACCAGTGGATGGCTCTGCTTATACAAAACATCTACAATAGGTAAATTCGCAGAGAATGAAGTTAGATTAACAGATACTAAGGGCTGGGGCCTGGAAATGGTTGCCTATTGGTTAAGTTTCTGCTTGGATGGCTGGCAAGACAGTGCAGTGGACTAAAGCACCTGCTTGGGCAAGTTTAGACAAGTGCAGGGACAGCAGTTGGATTCCAGCCCCGCCCTCAGGGTGGGCTGAGCTGGTCACGGAGTCTGGGTGTGGAGGCAAAGCCCTGTAATCTAATCCAGCACTGGGGAGGCTGAATGCAGGAGGATCACCACGAGTCTGAGCAGTGTGAGATCCTGAAAGAAACAAATACGTTTTAAAAAAAGTTCTGCTTGAAGTAACAGAAGGGTTTTAGAAGTAGGTAGTTAGCTGGGCATGGTGTTGCATGCCTGTGATCCCAGCACTTGGGAGGCTGAGGCAGGAGAACTGGTGCGAGTTCGAGACCAGCCTGGGCTACAAAAGTGAGCTCAAGGCCAGCCTGAACTGCATAGCAAGACCCTGTAGGTAGTAGTGATTGCCCTACAGAATTACTCATGTAATATTATGAAATTTAACACAATGATTAAAATGGAAGTTTTTATGTGCTATGTATATGTTTGCCTTGAAAAACAAAAAGTCACAGTCATAGTGGCAGGAGACAGTCATCCTGATTATCACAAAGAAAGAATTTCTAGGTCAGGGAGGAGCAAGCCTGGGACACAGGGCTCTCGCTGTGTTGTTTCCTAGTGGGTCCTTAATTTGCAATCAAGGTAACTCAACAACCTCAGCAGCCAGGGACCAGCAAAGACAAAGTAGCTAAGGACTCAGCGACCTCAAGGGTGAACGTGTGGTCCCCTCATCTAGTACAGAACCTGAGTAAGCCACCATGCTGGCTAAGAGTGAGGGAATTCTGGAGTGTTTGGTGTCAGCGGAGAGTCTTTTAGCTTTGAATTGCTATGATGAAATGCCCAAAGCAGCTAACTTTATAAGGAGAGGTTTATTTAGCTCACAGTTTTGAAGGATTGAAATCTAAGGTCAGGCAGCCCAGCGATTTGTTCTCTGGTGAGGCTGGAGAGGGTGCCTACTGTGGCAGGAGGTGTATAAAAGCAAGTGATGGTCACATATCACACGGGGCTTCCCTTGTGAGAGCTACCAAAGGGGCCACTGGAGAAATATCTCAAGCTCCAGCGGCCTAACCAACAAGGGTCCACCACTCTCGACCCTGCCACCTTGGGAATCATTCTCAAAGAATAATGGGCCTTTGAAGGGACAGCCACACTACGCCCAAGACTTAGCAGAGGGACTTGATGAATACCGGGTACAGCTTCAGCATCTCAGCGGACCTCCATCTTGAACACTTGGGGACCAACTGGATGAAATCCAGGGCGTTCGAGGATGGGTGCTGAGAGATGTCCATGCCCTGCTGACCGACACCCTGCCGGCATCTGCTAGTTAGGGCCCCAGCTGTGGTGAACGACTGGGGCGCCTTCCACCAGCACTGCGCCCTCGATACCCTGCCTGGGGCACGCGTTGGCTTTGACCCCAGGGTTCCCCTAAGGTAGCGGTGTGGGATGGCAGCAAGAGCCCGCGCAGCAGGCACACACGTGCAGACTGGCTGTGGAGGCCACACGAGCGCCCCGGAGGCTCCCAGCCGGTGGGACAGAGGCAGGAAATTCAGTGCAGTCTGCGACATACACCTCTGAAGACTCCACCGGGCTGAGCCCGGGTCCCCATGGCAGCAACCAGCCTTCAGCGTCGTGTTATCTTTCTCCTTTCTCTGCGTCCCTTTCTCTGTTTCCTCAATGCCTCTGAGCCCCAGCTTCCCTGAGAGAGGAGCTGCTCAGCATGAGTGGATTATCAGGCTAAACAGGACACGAAGGGCCTAAGCTGTCAGCGCAAGGCATGTACTCTGCAGACTTGAGTTCTGCGACTTCAGCCAGGCTTGACATTTCTTTTACTTTTTTTTTTTTTTCATTTTTTAAATTTTTTTGTATTTTAGGGAAGGAATTTTGTATTTTAGGAAAATTAAAAATATTCTTTTGTATTTTTACTGTCTCCTGCTACTCTATGATTACGACCTTTTTTTTTTTTTTTTTTCAAGGCAATACTACAGGGTGCTCAGGGTCTCCCTACTAGATTGGACTCGTAGTGATCTGCCTGTTTACAGCCTCCCAAGAGCTGGGATTACAGGCCGGCGCCACCAGCCCAGTCTCAATTGCCCTCTCCGTGCGCCCCGGGTGCGGGGCCGGCCCGGCCCGGCAGGTCCAGGAATCAACCCCATCAATGCCCCACACCCACCCTCCACCCCACCTCCTTCCTGCCTGTAGGTGCGTTAATCCGCTGAGCTATTTGACCAGCCTTTGAACTATTAGGCCGACCCTCAGGCTTGACATTTCATATAATCAAGGCTGCATATATTTTCAAAGTTGAGCATATCTAGAACAATTTCATCACAGCGAAAATGGGCAAAACACAGGTCATTTTCAGTGCGTATTTCTCACAAAGTGAAATGTACAGTTTCTTGAGTTAAAATCAAGTGGATAGCATCTTGTACCCTCTGGAGTGCCACTGGTTCCTGGATTTCCTAATCTACAGCGCCCTCTAGTGTTACTTTTCATTCATGTCCTAGGCTTCAAGGTGAAGCCGAAATTTTTCCTTGACAAAAGCTGTGGTCAACGGAAATTTGTGGCAGAAGCTGTTTCTTTTGCTGTTTTTATTTGCTTGTTCTCCTAGGAAGAGGTCATTAGGAGGTTCCTTCTGGAATCTCAGGAAGATAAATCCATGTGACTGTTTTAGGTTTTTTTCCCTTCCTCCTTTTTTTTTTTTAGGGGAAAGGTCTACAGGGTGTTCAGGGTCTCACTACTAGATTGGACTCATAGTGATCTGCCTGTTTACAGCCTCCCAGGAGCTGGGATTACAGGCACAGGCCACCATGTCCAGTCTCAAGTGGTGTTTCAGTGCGCCGCCTCGGGATTGAGCCCCATGCCCCTGTGCCTGCTTGCAAGTGCTTTAATCCACTGAGCTATTTGGCCGGCCCTCTTCCCTCCTTACAATTGGAGGGTTTTTTTTTTTTTTTTTTCAAAATTTCATCGAGCATTCATGTTTGATGTTTTGTTGTTGTTGTTTTTTAAATTTTATTTATTTATTTATTTGTTTGCTTGTTGTGTTTGTTTGTTTCTTTATTTATTCATTTTGTGGCTGGCTCAGCCTGCCCTGGTGGTGGCGCTGGCGCAGCATGTGGTGCCGGGGCTCGAACCGCAGTCCCCGCAGTTGCCTGAGCCCTCCTAAGCAGGCGCTTTAGACCACTGAACCATCTCGCCGGCCCCATGTTTGATGTTTTATGAGCATTCTGTGTGGTACAGAAGGCACTACGCTACTGCATGAGGTTGCAAGTGGAGATGCTCCTCCTTTACACAGACAGTGAAGGAGGGCGTCAGACCCGTGTCCCAATAGAGCAGTGGCTGCCTGGTGCGTGCAGGGGAGACAGATGCCACCACTCACCTCGGTCCCACACCAGAATTCGTCATCCTGTCTGGCACAGCAGCAGGTATGGGGAGCATCTGCTGTCTTTATAGTTCACCCCGCAATTGACACCAGGACATCTGTGCAGGTGATATGAACTGTCCTCAGCATCTTCTAAAATAAAAAGACACCTTTGCCTTACTCAGGGCATAGAGCTTTAAAGTCACGTGTCTTAAGGCTTCAGCACATTTGGGGGGTGTCTTAGTTACTTTTTACTCGTTGCTGGGACAAATACTCGATACCCAAAATGAAGGAAGCATAGGTTTATTTAGCTCACAGTTGCTGGAGATTTCAGTCTATATTCAGCTGGCCCAAGGCTGAGTGAAACAGGGCAGAGAGCATCCAGTTCATGGTGGCAGAACAGCAACAATCGTGAGAGAGGCAACAGACCAACCAGGGCACCAGAGAGCAATAGCATGAGTCTGTCTCTCTGTCTCTCTTTATACCACATTCAGGCTCTCTACCTCAGCCTATCCACCTTAGGCTACACCCATAATCCCAGAAGGACTCAGACCCATAGTCCCATCAATACTAAAACACATAATCCCAGTGGATCATGAGTCAAGTCTCAGACTCTAGAAATCCCCACCTCATGACTACATGAGGCTTTAGGGGGACAACTAGACATAAGCCATAACAGGGGGTATTCTACATTGTGGGTAACTCGTATGCACAAGAAGACACCCTTATTTTTGGTGTAGCTCTGAAAGGAAGTATTAAGGGCAAGAATTTGATTTCAAGTGATGGGAGGAAAAAAAAAGGTATGACTTCAACTCCAGACTCTGCAGAGGATGAAAGAAGATGTTATATTTATGTCTGAGATGTTGCAAATCACTCTAGAGTGGCCCCCAAACTTTTCATCCACCCACCTGTCCACAGAGTGGCTGGGATCTTCTCTGTGGTGCCACCTCTCATGGGAGACATAGTGGGACAGACAGTCTCAACCCCTGAAGTCACTGTGTGGGACAACAAATTGTGCAAAGGGATGAAACACAATGCTCTGAAGCATCTCAAAGAAAACTTATGGTTTGTTTTCTCTGATTTTATCTTTGCTTTAACCAGCAGCCTTATGGGTTTGAATGTACACTTAGGGGTCACTAGGATGAAAAAGGCCACTTAAAAATTTGAAATTTACACTACAAGGCTGAATCTTCTAAAGGAGAAGGGGGGAACTGCACAAATCATCATGGAAGTAGAATGAGCCACTTGGGAAGGGCGCAAGTCTAAAAATTTGACCCCACTACAGACAAGGCCTCAGTTCAGGATTTGGGCCCACGTCCTAGAGTAAATAAATGGACCTTCCTGATATTGGCTCTGGGAAGGTGAGCCCGGGAGGAGCGCGGGTGAGAGCGGGAGCCTGACTCACTGAGAAGAGACTACTGAGAAGCCCCGCGAGATAGTGACAGTTGGGCTGGGTCCAAGAGTTACTGTCAGGAACCAGGGTGTCACAGTGTCTTATTTCAGGTTGCTTGAGGGTCACGCTCTGACACCTAATCCTCTCTGATGACTACAGGAGAAAGTGTTGAAATCTGACACTTGCTGTTGTGTGTATGTGTTATGGTTTAGATCTAAAATGCTCCTAGAGTACCGTGTTCAGAACTGAGGCTTGGTTGGAGGGGCAGGTCATTGGGAGTGTGGCCTGAAGAGCATCTTCTTGATCCTGAGTCTTGCTGCCCCTCTCTGTTCCCTTGCCACCCTGCGGGGAGTGGCTGCCACTTCTGTGCTATTATTCTGACACGCCCTTTTGTCTTGGTCACGCCCTCCTGTATTGGCCACACCCTCCTGTCTTGGCCACACCTTTCTGCCTTGGCCACACCCTCCTGTCTTGGCCACACCTTCCTATTTTGGCCACACCCTCCTGTCTTGGCCACGCCTTCCTGTTTGGAAGCAACTGACCAGAGACTGAACCCAATCAAACTGTGAGCCAAAATCAACCACACCTCCTTGAGTTTCAGGCATCTGTTTTTTCTGTTGTTGTTGTTAAAAGTTTATTTTATTTTCTTAAACCACATTACATGCTTGTTTGTGTTATGGCCGGCTCAGCCTTCCCTGGGGGGTGAGGGGTGGTGCAGCATGTGGTCCCTGGGATCGAGCTGCGGTCCCTGCGGTGACCTAAACTTCCCGAGGCACACTCTTTAGACCGCTAAGCAGCCCAGGCATCTGTTTTTCTTTATTGTGTGTGACAGGAAAGTTGACTAATACAGTCAGAGATTCCTTGGGAACTCTCCTACCATGACCTGGAGTTCTCGTGAGTTCATGTCAGGACATTCCAAGCACAGGGCATTATGGGACTGAGAAGAAAGTTGAGGGCAAGAAGCGAGAACAGTCTGGCTTCATGAAGAGGAAGAGCTGCTCTCCCTGAGATGCTCAGTGATTTAAAAAAAAAGAATCTGGGCTGGTGAAACGGCTTAGTGGTCTAAAGTGCATGCATCGGGAAGTTTAGGCCACAGCGCAGAGACCGTGGCTCGATCCCCATCCCCACGTGCTGCGCCCGACCCCCCCCAGGGAAGGCTGAGCCGGCCATAACACAAGCAAATATGTAATGTGGTTGAAGAAAATAAAATAAACTTTAAAAAAATGAAATAAAATAAAATTTTCTATGTATTTATATGTTTGGTACAGGGTCTTGCTCCACACCTTGCACTCACAGTGACCCTCCGGCCTCAGCTTCCCCAGTGCTGGGATTATGGGTGAGTGCCCACCATACCTGGCCTTGGTAGTCAGCACAGTGAGCCTTGCGTTCCAGGGCCGGCACGGCATTTGGTGCCCAGGATCAAACTTGGGTCCTTGTGTTTGCCTGACAGGCATGTGGACCACCGAGCTGTCTCCCCAGCCAACACTCAGTGATCTTTAAAGGCTGTGAGCCAGTGCTCCTCTATGGCTAGGTTAAAGGCGGAGCCACTTTTGTTATTCATGCTGAGTGCTGCCCGGTAAATCTGAAAGACTTGGAGACATCAACAGGGCTGCTAAATATTAAATAATAGAAATAATCATGGTGATTGTTTGCTGGGATTGCACATAGGACCTCTGGACTGAGCTACACCCTCAGCCCTTTTGTATTTTTTCATTTCAAGACAGTCTTGCTAAGTCTTTGAATTTCCCAAGCTGGGCTTGAACTTTCAATCCACCTGCCTCAGGCTCCCTGAGTGCTGGATTACATGCGTGCACTACCAAGCCCAGCTCAGTAATACTTTTTATTAATGATAATAATTAGTGATACCAATTGCGTACTAGTCAAGTTTCGAGACTTCAGGGATGCAGGGGTAGCTAAAGCGTCATAAGGTCCTGGTTCGTGGGGAGGACGTTCTGGAACACAGAGTGCTGTGCAAGGGAAGGATGTTCCCCGAGGGAGCGATAAGGTGAGAAATCCACGCCATCCTGCCTGTCCCAGACTTAGGATGCAGGGAATCTAAAGAGCCTGGCCATTTCGGATGGCTGTGTTGGAGAGGACCAAGAGCTGGCACTGGGCGGGCCCTGTGTCCACTAAAGGTAAGATGAGTTTAATTTGCATTCACTACAAAGGCATAAAAGAAATGATGACTTGGAGGGCTGGGGGGATAGCTCAGTGTCATAAGAGCCTGGCTGGTAAGTGCAAGGTCCTGAGTTCAAGCCCCAGTACCAACAACAACAACAAAAAAAGAAAGAAAGAGCAAAAGAAATGATGACTTGGGGAGCTGGAGTATAGGTCAGTGGTAGCACATGTGCAAGGCGGTAGGCAGGAAGTTTAAAAGCTGATGAGTTTAGCTGTATAGTATCCTCCAGATGCCCCACTCCCCAGAAAAGAACAACCAGAACCTACCAATTATATTAATAATAATCACCATGGTAACCAGCCCCAAAGTGACCCCAACCCCCTCATGACCCACACTCACTAGTTTTCAGAGCTTTGAGTAGCTCTCCCCACCCCCAAACTGACCAAGACTGAACTTTGTGCCAGGAGGATGCTGGAGGACAGCTGTGGCTCCCAAAGCTAGACCACACAGGTCCAGTTGCTTCCCTTCTGGCCTCTTGGATCATTTTCACTGGAAGAAGCCCGAGAAGGTGCAAGGAGCCCTGCAGAGAGGCCAGTAGGTGGGGAAGCTGAGCTCCCCTTGCTAGTGGTCAGGACCAGCTTGCAGGCACCTGAGCGAGCCCTCTTAGGGTGCACACTCTCCCCACCAGGGCCTGCAGCCTCAGGAGAGCCTGAGCTGGTCCTGCGCAGTAGAAGTCTTCCAGCTCCTGACCAGGGGAAGCTCCACGAGATAATCAATGTTTAGTTATTTTTAATTTTTGCTTATTTATTTATCTTTCTGTATTTGATACAGGGTCTACAGGGTTTTACTACGGAGATCAGACTCATAATGACTCTCATGTTTTCAGCCTCCTAAGTGGTGGGATTACGAGTGCCTGCCACATACCCAGTCTCAATTGCTATCTCAGCCTTCTCCGGGGGCAGGGCCGGCAGTGCAAGCCTGGGATCGAACCTTATGTTTCCTTACTTTAAACTGCTATGTTTTGAAGTTGCTTTGTAGTGTTTGCTTTAAATAACAAACACAGGGCTGTTGGTGGTGGTGTTTCTCAGTGCCAGCGACAGACATCTGCCCAGTTTCATATGCAGTTAAAAGTGAATTTTAGAAAATATTCTTTGCAAGTTGGGCATGGTGGTACATGTGTGCATTATGATTTATGTCCAGCTGTCTCCCCAAAGCTTCACGCAGGCATGGGGGAGGAGGGCTTGTAGAGCTTACGATTGACTCATGCTCCAAGGCTGGGATTGTGGGTGTGAGTGCTAGACCGACCCCAGGGCTGGTCGCTTCATTCAGTATCAGGGTGGGAAACAGGTGCTCGTTGGCTGCCACTGCTCCCTTACTGCTTTTGCACTGTTTCCTGCTGCCATGACCTACTGCTCTCTGTCATGTGCCTCTCTGCCTTGGAGCCAGCTGAGTATGGACTGAAACCTCCACAAGCTGTGAGCTAAAAGAAAGTTTGCTTCCTCACTTTGAGGTGTCAGGTATTCTGTCCCAGCAGTGTGAGAGAAAGTAACCAAGACAGTGTGCAATCCTGGCACTTTGAAAGGTTAAGCCTGGAGGATGGCAAATTTGAGCCCATCTTTGGCAATTTAGTGACTTTGACACTGTGTCTTAAAATATAAAAAGAAGGTTGGGGATGCAGCTCCCTGGGAAGGCCCTGGGTTCAATCCCCAGCATAATGAATGAATGAATGAATGAATGAATGAATGAATACATTTTAAATTACCCTTTTAGGGCCCAGATGGCTCAGTGGTCTAAAGAGCCTGCTTAGGAAAACTTAGGCAACCACAGGGACCACAGTTCGATATCCGGTACCACATGCTGTGCCAGTCCCACCTCCAGGGCAGGCTGAGCCAGCCATAATATAAAAATAAATAAATAAATAAATAAATTAAATAAAATAAAACAAAATTACCCTTTTAGGGCGATCCATTCCGGACCCCTCAGGTCTCTCAGGAGCTACTCCTAAAAATTACCCTTTAAAAGTTGCAACATGAAACTTTAGTAACAATAATTCCGGTTTGCAAGAATCACTTAACCAGAAGCCCTTCCAGCTACATTGCTGCCCTGTTCCAAGAGGAACCTAGCCGCTAAGGCTGTGAGCCAGAAGAAAGGAAGAGTTGAAGCGCAGGCTCAGTCCGCCGCCCCACCAAGTTGGCGGACAAGAAGCCTGTATCCCTCTGAATGGCGGGCCGGCTCCCTTAGCCTGCTGCGCAACCTGCCCTGGGTGAATTATCTCAGTAATAAAGGACAGGAAGACTTCATTTGGTGTAAATAAAACAAAAACTCGGGGCCATAATTCATTAGTTTTATTAAAGCGGCATGCAAATGAGTAGATGCGACTTAGCGGCCAACAGCTTGCCGCGAACGGCCGCATTGTTTGGGAGCGCGGCTCGCACGCCTTTCAGATCCACACACAGTATTTCCTCCGAGCTTAATTGTTTCCCCCGCTGCTCTCGCCGGCAAGGCTGAGCTCTTTGTCTGGCTCGCTTTGCATGCGCCAAGAAGCAAGCGTGGTGGCCTCTCCCTCCCCTCTTATCCCGCACAGATGGAGCCCAGGGCTTTTGCTTTAGGGGTGGAGCAACAGGATGTATAAATCGGGCCGCTGCCAGGCTCGCGTGGCTTCCCGGGCCCGCACCTGCGGTCCCCCGTCTCTCCCTCGCCCTATTGTCTGCTGCATTATTGGAAGCGGCTTTGCTTGCCTGGTGTGGGCGCTGTAATCTCTGAGCCTTCTGCAGGAGCTTACTTGAGAGAAATCACTTGGCTCCCTGAGGTCACTCTTCGCGAACCTCTGGCACCGCGAAGCCGTCACTAAAGCATGGACCTCGGGTCACCCGAGCCGATCTCCGCAGCCTCCTGCTCGGCTGGGCGCCCTGCAAGCCCCGCGTGGGGACCCGTGCTACTCCCCATCGGAGCTTCTCCAGAAAAACCAGACAGCAACCACAAAAGAATCTAGCCTGGGGATTTAGGCCGTGGGGACCAAGGGGTTAGGGCCTGACATGAGCTGGAGCTTCAGCGGAGGAAAGGCCTTCCCTAGGAAATCACCACTGAGGGTGCTGGGTGCCCTCTTGGTATCCCTGAATTCCTGACCCAGAAACTACCAACGACATCTCTTGGATCAACTCTACCTTATTTAGGGCCTTACCACTGAGAGGAACCGAGCATCTTTAACCCCACGTCCTGCACAGGGTGAACCTGAGCGGGAATTCCGGAGGCGGCTCTGCACCTGCACAGCCCAAAGGTGCCCAGCACCAGGGCTGGAGGATGAAAGGAGTCGGAAGAGTGTGCCTGGAAGGGAGGCAGGAATTTGGAAGACAGTACCACTGGAGGACTGTAATGGGATAGAAGGGCCTGGGAGGTGCCATCCTCGAGACAGCCCTGCACCTCCCAATGAGGCCAGTCTCCAAGGAACGACTTGCAAATCCCGTGTAGCCACAGCCCACTTCTGCAAACCCCTAAGCATCACAGAATGTTCTCCCTGCTGCAGGATTCCCTGAAAATTTCTTCTCTGATTTTCTTCAAACTTACAGTGTGTGTGTGTGTGTGTGTGTGTGTGTTGGTCTCTTAGCTTTCTTTTTTTTTTTTTTTTTTTTTTTTTTTTTTTTTTTTTTTTTTTTTTTTTTTTTGCCTTTTTTGAGGCAGGGCCTCACTATGCAGTTCGGGCTGGCCTTGAACTCACTTTTGTAGCCCAGGCTGGTCTCAAACTCGCACCAATCCTCTTGCCTCAGCCTCCCTCCTAGCTTTCTAAAGGCATCCTTAACCAATGCAAATCCACCCCCATCCCCCACCCCCACAGGGCTCAGGCTACAGTAGGGAAGAACAGAGGCGGGGAGGTCTAGAGGTCTGGAATTCTGCCCTGCATGGTTACATTCAGGGTGGACACTGCTTCCCCTATTGCCTGGACAGCCTAAATTTTATCCAAGAATGAGAAAGTTCTGTCTAATCAAAATCCATGATTGGAGTAAGGGAGGATGGGGTGGACAGGAAGAGGGAAATGCCTGTACTTCTTGCACTCAGGAGGCTGAGTCAGGAGGACTGGTGTGAGTTCCTGGCCAGTTTAGATTCTATAGTGAGTGTTCAAGACCAGCCTGGACTACACAGTTTGGCCCTGCTCCAAAAGACATTCTACGATTGGAGAGCCTGTGTTCTTCTCAGGAACTAGGACCACCCCCTCGACCTATAGCTCCTGACTCCGTGCCTAGGAGCGTACTCACTTTACCAGGGACACAGGAAACGATGGTCACACCGAAGCAGTTTCTGACAGTGCCAGCCCGCCATGGGCAGATGTTCTGGAGCTTTCATTGTCCTTACATCCTTTCATTGTGGTTGAGGAGATCCATGACTTGAAGAGATTCCTTCCCCAGAGATGTTGCCTTCTTGGACGCTACAATTGTTGCCACCCAAATCAGCAAACACATCCGAAGCCAGCTGAGGCTCCCCCAGGTGGGGAGAGAAAAGGGTGGTCTTGGAGCCCTTGACCTAACCAAGAAAAGCCCCACCTCCCACTCTTTACCAAGCGGGATGGGGTCAGAGGCCAAGATCGAACCCAAATGCACCTTCTCTATCAGCACTGTCATGAACATTACCTATTCCTTCTCAAAAATGTGTATATTTTTTCCCCACAGCTTGGGCTTGAACCCAGGGCTTTCACATGGAGAGACATCCCTAGCCTGTTTTATATTTAATTTTAATTTTGAGACAGGATAGTTAAGTCACTAAAATGTCCAGGCTAGGCTCTAATTTGTCCTCTTGCTTCAGAAGTTTTCTGTTTCATTTACTATAAAGGTTACAGGGATTTCTTCAGCAATTATAAAACTATACAGATATATGAAACATTCAGGTGAATTTTTTTAAGTTGTATGTACTGCAGGGTATCAAACAAATGCCGTGGGTGACCTTGCAGTATTTATATTGACACAAAATAAAAACATTCTGCCATTGAGCGGAATCTCAAAGTTAAAAAAAAGGAAAATCCACCAAAAATATTTTCCAAAGCAGCATTAAAATAAAATTACTTAGAAAATAGAATTTTCATTCTAAGAATAATTTTGAAATAAAATCTTCAGAATCATAATGGGTGACTCTACCATAATTTTCTGTAATAAAACATCTATTATAACAGATATGGCAATACAATAAAAGTCCTACTGTTACAGGAACTGTATTATAACTGAGACAGGGTAATTATAGAAATACTTCTTTGAGAATTGTATGTTCAACAGAACCATTGAAATTCATTCTTCTCAGACTGAAAGTAAGTCTTCTGAGTACAGAAGAACTCTTCAATGGAATCTGGAAAGGAGGAAAAGGTGGACTTTGAAAAAATCTTTTATGGTTGTGTAACCTTTCAAGGTCCCCTGAGAACCATTTGCAATGTTTTCCAGAGGCCATACAACACTGAGTTCTATGCTTTATTTATGTGGAATACTAAAATCTATTAGTATATTCTTTCAATGGACAGAATTTAGGATGAATCTCAGCTCTGTGGAGTTTATTTATTTATTTTTCTATATTTACGACAGTGTCTACAGGGTCTCACTACATAGCTCAGACTCATAGTGATTCTCCTGTTTTCAGCCTCCCAAGTGCTAGGATTATGCCACACCCAGTCTCAACTGTAGACTCAGCGTGGGGGGTGTATGGCATGGCATGCTGGGGAACCAACCCCAACTGATGCATTCTGCCTAAACAGGTGCTTTAGTCCGCTGAGCTATCTGGCCGACCCTTGGAGTTCATTTATAAATTGTAACTTAGAACCCCTAGCTTTTTACAAAAGCTGACCCCAGGAAATTCGTGCAGAAACCTGGCATTGCTAGTACTGCTGGCCTCTCTCCCACTTTGCAATTTATGAAAACACCATTCACTTCTTATTCTCACTTAAGTCTTCCCATGAACTCTAGATTAAACCAGCATGTGAGAGGTGGAGGCAGAAGGACTGTGAGTTCAACGCCTACATGAGGCACATAAACTTTACACAGAAGATCAAGACCCAAACCAAACCAAAGACCCCTAAGTTGTTGAGAGCAGGGATACTCAGCTTTATTTTAGAGCTGAGGAAGTCTAAGATTATCTGGTTGGGAGCAAGGCCTGGGAGTTGTATCTGAAGCAGTCTGCACAATAAGCACACTGTTCTCACCTAGCTCATCTGATTTTTAAAGATGGCTTTGGGGAAACTGATGGTAAATACAGAGAAGAAAGGGGCTAGAGCTCCTGAAAATCATCCCTTGTCACCACTACTGACTTTAATGTCTTATCCCAGGGAAGCTGGCACTTGAACAACAGTGAACCTGGCCCAGGGGTAATGAAACGCACTCTGAGGAAATGATATTCCAATAACCACACCGGCGATATCCCATGCCCCACACCACAGCAAATATGCAGAGCGGTGCTAAAGGGTGACCAAAGGGACTTGATAGCTGTCTACAAATATTTGAAAGAGGTACACATCGAGGAAGAACATGAGCTAATTATTTAAAAAAACAGCCAGGAAGCCTGAAACGCCACCATTACCCCAATCACCTGGTCCTGCAACAAACCACTAAGAAATAAGCTCTGAGCTGGGCGCGGAGGTGTGCACCTGCATCCCAGCACTCTGGTGGGCTGAGGGGGGAATGAGTGCGGAGGTGCAGAGGTGTGTGGTTGTATGATCTCCCTGCACACAGCACCCTTGACACAGGCTTGGCCTGTGCACATGCTGTGCCATTCAGTGGGCATGCAGGGACTGTGCACATGGTCTTATGCAAGTCTCTTTTTTTTAAGTTTTAGGGAAGTTATCTACAGGGTGTTCAGAGTCTCACTACTAGACTGGACTTGTAGTGATCTGCCTGTTTACAGCCTCCCAAGAGCCGGTATTACAGGTGTGCACCACCACACTCAGTCTCAATTGCTCTCTTGGAGCACCCTGGGGGCGGGGCCAGCGCGGCAGACCTGGAGATTGAACCTCAGGGCCCTGGGCCTGCTTGCAAGTGTTTTAATCCACTGAGCTATCTGGCCAGCCCTGCAAGTCACTGTTGACAGGTGCTGAATGTCTGGTTATGGGTCAAACTACATCACCCCTGAAAAAGATAGGCTTGTAACTGTGAATGTGACCTTATTTGAAAATAGGATACCTTAAATGCAAGATGTTTGATATTCAGAAAGACGGATATAGCTTTATATATAACATAGCTCAAATACTTATATTATAGAGTAATAATATCACAAAGCTTCTCTTCTGGAGGGTTAAGAATGTAAGTTTACAGACCAAAAATTAGAGAAAAAGAAGGGCTACAAGGATTGCCAAAATTTTGCCCCTATCCCTTCAAGGTCAGTGAGGACTCAGAACATAAGAGAACCTGTGCTGTAACATCCTATAACTCAGTGGTTTCCCAAATTTTCTATTCAAGGAGATTATGGGATCACAGAGGAAAGGGATTGATGATATATAGTGTGTCTAAGGAGCGTCACCTAGAGAGAAAACATCCTCTTGGGCTTTCACAGAGAGCAAATTGGTCAAGCAATGGCTGCAACTCATCCAGACATCTGACACTGACAACAGTGCTACAAAACACTGTACATGGCTTCAAGGTAAATCCTTAGGGGATTTGACTGACCTTGGGAGATACAAGAGTTCCATGTTTTGTTATACAGGCCTTGCTTTAACTTGCCCTTAACCACCTAGCAGAAAAGTTTAACCATGAGGCATAAAACGTAAAGCTAGATTAGTATGCTGAGCTGTAAAAGGCTTAAATCAACAGATTCCAACATCACCACTTCTGCCAATAACCCACTGCAATTATGGAATACTAGACTATGTATACAACTACTTTCTGTTAGTTCAATGAGAAGAAATTTTTGTACCAACAATAATTAGGAGAATTATCATGTCTACATCCTGTGCTCTGTACAATTACTATGAGGACAACAATATGCATTGTACCAATTATCAGGAATGTACTACTAATGTGTTTTTGAAAATGTCACATTGTTAGGAGCCAAGGGGATAGTTCAGGGGCACAAGTAGTAAAAGGTCCTGAGTTTGATCCCCGATTCTGCAAAAAAGAAAGAAAGAAAGAAAAAAAATGTCACACTGTTATTTCTTATTAAAAAAAAAAAAAGAAAAAAAGAAAAAGAATAGGATCCTTGCAGATGTAACCAAATAAAAGTGAGCTTGCAATCCAGTAGGAATCACATTTTTATAAAAGACAGGAACTGTGGACATCAACACAGATGCGCAGGGAGGACCCCCGTGGCAGCTGTGGGACATAACACTTCGAGCCACGGAGTGTTAGGAGCACCACGGATCAACGGGTGACACCCGAAGCCAGGAAGACGCAGGAGAAGAGTCTTGCACCAAAGGCTGCAGAGGAGTGTCTTCCTCCATGCTGGCTCCATGCTGTAAACTGGAATAATTCAGAGAAATATAAATTGATTTCTCATGGTGCAGAGTCAAGACGCCGGCAGATTTCTTCCATGAGGGCCCATTTCTCACAAGGGTCCCTTCTCACTGTGTCCCACAAGCCTCTTTTAAAAAGTCACCAATCCCCTGCCAAAGGCCACTTTTTAGCATATCACTCAGTTGGGACTTAACATGTTCTCACTGACTATAGCTATCAGTGGTGCCTGCATAACACACTCTCCCCTTGGGTGACATGGGACTATCATACACATGAGGCCCTGGCATGAAAGTGTTAAGTTTTAACATACACATATTGAGGAGACACCCCATTTAGACCATAGCAGGGTGCATGGCCTGACTGATACCTTGATTTTAGCTATCTGGCTGCCAGAACTTGGAGACAATAAATTTCTGTTTCGAACTGTCTGGTTGCAGTACATTGTTCTGTCTCAGCAAATTCACATGTGGGGCCCCTGGCTCCAGGAGTAAGGGAGACCACTTGGCCCTTTGGGGCCAAGGGCTCAGAGGTCCTGGAGGGGTATCCTGTCCTGAGGCAGCTACGTGGGCTCTGTAGGGTGCCTTGGGGTGAGTCACAAGCTGAGTCGAGACCCATGGGAATGCCTATGCATTTAAAAACATTATGTTGGCTCCTTGGAGGTAGTTGAAAATAAAAGGAACACTGTAAATAAGATTTAACTTTCAAATGATACCAAGTTCACCTTCCTGCTAAGACCAAAAGGTTATGAGGCCTGTGGGTGTAGCCGACATTTGATCACCCAAGCCCAGGTCTGAACCAGTGGCTTTATCCTGAGGAGCCTCATACATAAGGAGCAGGTGTCCTCAGACTCAGGCAAGAGTGTGGGGCAGAAGCCAGGGCCTGGAGGCTCCCACAATTTTGGCTTTGGAAGCAGTCAAGCTTCCTGTGGGATGCTAGAGTCTTGGAAGAAGAGAATGCTTTGTCAGGGCTGGAATAGAACTCAATAAACAGCACACGCTTGGGTTTTTGGAGACGCTGTTCATTTTCATGTCCTATCACGTAAACAGGGATAATTTTTTTTCTGAGATAGGGTCTCACTATATTGTTCAGGCTGGGCCTTAACTCACTTTGTAGCTCAGGCTAGCCTCAGACACAGCGAACCTCCTGCCTCAGTCTCCTGAGTGCCGGGAGATAGGCATGCATGGCCACAATGCCTGGCAAGGACACAGCACCTGAGAGCCAAAGCTAAAAGGGTTCAATTTAACTCAGGGCTTCAGGGGACTCAGTGCAGAGCAGCATGGTGGAGCAAAGTGGATGGCTGGGAAGACGGAAGAGGCCAGGGACCAGACAGACACCCCAGGGCCTCACTTCCGTAACCCACCCTGAGATGTGTTCTGCCAATCCCCTCCCAAGCCTGTCAGGCAAGCTTAGTAAACCCCATGATAGTGTGATTCCTACCCCTCACTTCCTTTACCTTTCAGAACGACCCAGAGAAGATCACTGCTATAACCGTCATTCCTCAGTGAGGAAATGGGGGCACAGGGGCGCCAGAGGGCTCCCCCAGAGTCACAGGACAGCGTCATGGAAGCATCAGCACCGTGGAGAATCCTAGATGCTGCTGCAACACACGCTGACCACGCCGCTGCTGGCCACCCCTGGGCATCACTGGTCCTGTGTGTGATCTTTCGGGGCTTCACAGTGTGCGATTACTTTATGATTTCGTACGATGAAAAGTCCTAGGCTTCTGAAGGGTTGGAATGTGCATAAACTCACAGTTTGCCTCCTCTTGGACTCTGAGGTGCCTTTCCTCCCTTCCTCCCCCTGGCTGCTGGTACTCTTCTGCCAGTCTCCAGGAAGTTATCAGCAGGTGGGTGCAGTTCTACCACACGCCGCCAGAGAGAGCCGTCTGCGGAGAAACCCCAGCTCTTTCTCAGGCCCTGGCTGCACTCTGCTAGTTGGTCTATTCTTAGCCTCAGTTAACCTTCACCAGTGGACGCTACCCAAACGCTACCCAGAGTCACAGGACAGCGTCATGGAAGCATCAGCACCGTGGAGAATCCTAGATCTGCTGTAACACACGCTGACCACGCCGCTGCTGTGTGTACAGACCCTACTCCGCCATGGCTTGCACCATTTCACTCCAGCGTGGGGATCGGAGCTAAGGGCTTTGGTTCTTTGTCCTATGGGGGCCAAAAAAGAACACATGGAACAAAATAACTCGGCAGGGGTGTGGACAAGAGGTTTGTCCCTGGGGTGCCCACAGCACCCAGGCAGCCAGGCAGAGTGCAGGTCATGAGCTTGGCGCCAGATGGGCACGGATTTTTGCCTGGGCAGGCAGGAATCTGTGCCCTGATGTCACCTTACTGGGTGGCTCTGGACAGCCCAACCCCTCCGTGTCTAGGTTCCCCTGTCTAACATGGAAGTGACCAACGCGCTGTAAGGGTTAGAGGAGCCCTGGTCCTGCGAAAGCCTCCACCGGCCTCCTTCACTCCCGGGTGCAAGGCCAGCCCTGCACCTGCCAGGGCAGCATGGAGGCTTCTCCGAGGACCTCTGCACCCCCCTCGGCCTGCTTCTTCCTGTTACATCCCCCCTTTTGAGCCTGCCAAGAGGTCCCCAACTCAGCCCGGCCCTGGTCCTGGGAACTGTCCCACCTGTGGAGCCCCAGAGGCAAGCAGCGCCTTTGCTACCTATGTCCTGTCCCCCTCAGTACTTAGGCAGGAGCTCAGGGCCTTCACACTGAGCTGCATCCCCAACTCAATTGAATATAATTTCGTTTTATTTTTTGAGACAAGCCCTAGCTATGTCACTAACTCGCCTGGGCGGAACTAAAGCTTCGCCTGCCTCAGCCTCCCAGAATGTTTCCATGGCAGCTGCCTCCTGTGGCTCCTTTGGGAAACCCTTTGATTCTCCTTAGTGTATTCATCCACCAGAGAGTAACAGCAGGGTGGACCTCCAGATGCCCCTGGGACCTCTCCCAGACCAGGGTGCTGGAGAGGCCTGAGGGCCCGGACCCTACGCTCAGGCCAAAGGGGACAAGAGCCTGGCCAGGGAAGCCGAGGTGCCAGGAAGGGCTTGGTGCCCACAGGGCCTCGGGACTCATCTCCAGATTCCAGTCCCCTGGGCTCATCCATCCGGATCAAATGTCAGCGGATGGCACAAACGGGGTGGGGACAGGGGCGGAGGGGACCGCGGCGACCCGGAAGGCCCCCGGCGCCGGAAGGCGAGAAGGCGGGGCCTGCGTGCGGGCAGCCGTGGCTGCGGCGCCGGGAGCTGCGGGCCTGGACAGCGCGGGGTCGGGTTGGGGCCTGTCTGGGGCCGGGTGAAAGCCAGGTTAGGGTTGGGTTTGGGCCGGGCGAGGGCGGGGCGGGGCGGGGCGGGGCGGGGCGGGCCCGGGGCTGGGAGAGCCGGCTCAGGCTGTAGCGGAGCGGCCGCCTGGAAGCAGGTAAAGGTGGCCCGGCGGGGGCCAGAATAGGAAGGCGCGCAGCCCGCGCAGTGCCCGGGCCTGGCCCTCGCTGCGTCGGGGTGGACGCTGTCCGCGCATGCATTCTCGACTTGACCAAAAGGAGGTACAGCGCCGCCACAATCATGCGGGAACCGGCGGAGCTCGGCGCCCCGGCTGCCGCGCGTGAATGGGAGGAGGTGCGGGTGGGCGGGGGGCGGGGCGGGGCGGAGCGGGGGACGCCGGGTGCGTCCTCAGGCCCCTGGAAAGAGGATGGGGTGCTCCCTTCTTTGGAGATGATCAGGAAGGGATGACAGTGCTGTCCAAGGGCAGATCAGTTTTGTGGGGATGATGAATTTCCATAGCTTTTTTGAGATGTACTAGGGGGCCTTTGAGAGGTTGTGCAAAGATCTTTTTATGGACCAGTTAGATAAATAAACTACATGCCAACGCCATGGTCTGTGGCAGAGTGGGTAGTGCCCCGCTGTGTGTGTGTGTGTGTGTGTGTCCCAGACCCTGCTCAGCCTGGGAGCATGTTACCACTCAGGAGGGCAGATCTAATGCGGCCTGAGTCTATAAGAAATCAGGCATCTCAAGTGTGTGTGAAGTCTTACCTTTAAGTAGTGACAGTTAATTAGAAAAAACCAGCCACACACTTGGCAGGCTGCTCCTGCCGTGTTGGCAGCACCCCGCTGTAACCTTTGCACTGGAGCATTAGGAAGTGGGGTGACAAAGTGCACGAGAGTCAGAGTACACCCCGAGTCCTGTAAATTCCCCCAGAGAGTTGCAGATGACTGTGTAGTTCTGAACAGCTGATCTCACTTGTTTTTTTGGAGCCGGATCCTTGCATATCTTCTCTAATCTAAAAAGCAGAGTGTGGCTGTGTGGTGACACTTGCTCCTGATCCTTGCTGGCCAAGGATGGTGGAGGGTGCGGTCCTCTGTAATTTGGGGGTGGGGGTCCCTGAGGCCTGGGCTTTGCCTCCCTCTTTCTTGCCCAGTTTACATTAAAATCAGATTCTAAACCACAGCTAAGCTGGAAGGTGATCAGCTATTTCACAATAAGATTTTTAGTTTTCTGAAAGGCTTTACCATTAAATTAATTCCTGAGGTGATCTCAATATGCACATGAAATAAACCTTTTGTTTGTTTTCATAGCTTTTCCGGACCATGGCCACAGAGTAAGTCAGGTCATGCCTTCCATCTTCCCAGTTTTGGGTGGCTTCTGCCGTTTTTTGTTTGTTTGTTTGTTTATTGTTTTTGTGTGTTTTGAGACAGGGTTTTGCTCTGTAGTTCAGGCTGACCTTGAACTCACTTGTGGAGCCCAGGCTAGTCTGGAACTCGATGATCTTTCTGCTTCAGCTTCCCCAGTGCTGGGATTACAGGTGTGAGCTGATATGCCCCACCTAATCTGCCATCTTCAATGCCTTCCCTGTATTTCTGTGAGTTTGTAGTTGTGACCTGTGTGCAGGCCAGTCCTCATCGCTAGAACAGGAGGACACATTTCTCATCTGGAAGGGGTTGTCAGGCTGTTTAGACACAGTGGCCCTGGAAGACAGGAGGTGCTAGGACACTGGGGCCCAAGGCTGTCAGAGCAGGCACTGGAACCGGCATTCCTGAACTCTTCCTGCCTCAGCCACACAGCTGGGAGATGGGTGCTGGTTACCTCTGAGTTCACAGACTGAGTTACAGACCTCCAGAAGCCTGGGCTCTACTGTCTTTGAGTTTTGGGACCCAGAGCTCAGCAATGCAGAATCTGGCCCAGCTTATGCTGGCTGGATTAACAAGACCCTAAGTGTAGCCTTTGCACCTCAGGAATTGTCTAGCTAACGTATATCAGAAGGAAGAAGCCCGGGGAATTTATGGGGGCTGGGGCACATCCTAGGGGTGCAAGGAAGGACTAGAAAGCTGGCTCTGTAGCAACCACGGTGTGGATCTGAGATTCCTGCTCTAGGGCCTCAAATTTTTCTCCCTGAATTCAGAAAGGATGATTTTATGTTGCAGACTTGTCATCCTAGCCTATGGTTGGATCTAAAAATTATAAAACCAAAAGCCACTGAGCAACAGACCCTGCCCTAAACTTCCTTAATCACAGTCTTTTCACTGCAGTTTCCCTGTAAGGAAAAGGGAAGCGAGTGGAGGGCAGGAGGTGCAGAGGGGCCTAGGCCCAGAGGAAGCTCTGCGGGGTGGCTCTGCTGCTTTTATTTTCCTTTGCCGTGCCCAAGGGACCCTGTCAGCTTGCGTTCTCCCTTCCTACCCATTCTTGGGTGAGGGAGGGGAAGCCCAGCCTGCCCCTGGTCGCACCTCTGTCTGGCATTCCCTGCCAGAGTGGCAGTTTCCTGACCCCAGCCAATTCTTCTAAAGGTTATTTTTGAAAGAGACATAAGATGACTATTAAGGCAGAAATTTAATGGTACACGCTCAGAAAATCAGAGTGCAGGCCCTCAAGAGAGGCACTTCTGCTGGGGGCTAGGGATAGTCATGCATTTGGGGTGGTGGCGTTTGTGAATCTATAGAAAGTTCTGTGTTGGTCTCTGTCAGGGACCCCCTCTGCAGAAAAGATAATGGCCCATTTTACAGGTCAAAGGTATGAGCCCTAGCTTTTTTTTTTTTATTATCGTTTTTGGATGGGTGATCTAAGATGTTTGTTTAAAAACCATTCCTTGAGCTCTTGCCATCTCTTGCTTTACCTTATGATCTGATTTCTGCACTTTATTTTATCAAGTAGGCTCATCTATGAGCTTAAAGTATCTTTAAGGGAGCTTGGGTGTGATCAGAGGGAGAAAGACAAACTTTAAAAAAAAAATAACCTTTACAGTCTGGTGAGATAGCTCAGTGGCCTAAGGCACACACTTAGGGAAGCACAGGGACCCAGGTTCTATCCTCAGCACCACTGGTGTGCCGGCCCCGTCCCCAGGACAGGCTGAGCCCTCTTTGGGTAACTGGCTGTGTCCTGCAGCTGTTGCCTTCTAAAAAGTACAGTTTTAGTTCTGCCTTTCCTTGCTCTCTTCCTACCCATCTGCATTTTCCTCTATCCTACCTCATTTTCCTAAGTTTATTGCTCTACAGGTCCATCTGATCAGCCCTGTGACCCCCACACTCTGGGGCTGAGACACAAAGAGGGGAAGTTGGAGCCCAGCCCAGACAATTTAACAGCTTAGCAAGAATAAAAAAAGGCTGGGGAATAAATTTAAGTAAAAAAAAATAAAAAAGGGTTGGACTATAGCTCATTGTGAAATCTTTGGGTTCAATCTCCAGGGTCCAATATTTTTATAAAACTAAAAGTAAAAGAAAGGTCTATCTTTGCAGCTATCTCGCAAAGTCCTGAAATTCTTTGTTGTCTGCTTGCTCTGGTTTTATTTTGTTTTGTTTTTGAAGACAGAGTCTTGCTATGTAGTTCAGGCCAGCTTGAACTCACTGTATAACCCAGGCTGGCCTTGAGCTTGCAGCGATCCTCCTGCCTCAGCCTCCGCAAGTGCTGGGATTACAGGTGCGCGCCACCACAGCCTGCTGAGCTTGTTCCTCTCACACCTTCATCTTGGCCGTTTTTGATGTCCCATGTGTAGACCCGGGTGACCTTTTAAGAGTCATTGCTGCAGGAAGTTGTGACACCGTCTACACTGCCCTAGATTCTTGTCACTTTGCACCCACCCTACGTGCACCTCACCGGATGCAGCCTGGGCTTGTTTATCGCCTTCTGGAAGCCAGGCTTGTGACTCTAAGGCTGCCAAATGCCAGTGTGGTGCCAGCATTCTCTTTTCTCTGGCTTGGTATTAGCCTTGATACCAGTCACACAAAAGCATGCCCAGCTAGGACTGTCTGTGTTTGAGGACACCCTGAGCTGACTGAATGGTGGCTGATGCCTTGGGTCGGCCTTGCTGCACCTGGGTTCATGGGGAGAGCATGTGGCCGGGCTGCTTTTGGTCTGTGACTAATGAGAAGTCCATCAGAGGTGGAGAACCCGGGTCCCCTTTGCTGCTTCTGCTTGCTTCTTAGCTAACAGCTGGCCTGCCTCTCTGTGACAAGAAAACTTTCCACTCGACTGAATGTGGTCTCTTATGCACGGGGCCAAGCTGTTGTCTTTTCCAGAAAATGACAACCCTGCCTGAGAGCCTCCAGAAGAGTGCCATTCAGGTGGCAGTTTCCCTGCCCTCATGAGAACTGTGTCCTTGAATTCACCTTTAAGGTCTGCCAAGATGCCCCTCATGTTGAATGACATCATGCGGCTGCTGTGCTCCATCTCCCAGGAGAGGAAAATGCAGGCGGCTGTCCAGCACTCTGGGAAGGGCGCTCTGCTCACGGGGGCCGTGGCCTTCGTTGGTGGTTTGGTCGGTGGCCCACCGGGATTAGCTGTTGGTAAGTACAGGGTTTCCATGGGATGGCCAGCCTTGGCCATATCATAAAAGGGCGTTTGCAATACAGAGAAGACTGCCTTGTGGGGATGATGTCTGTGTGTGAGGTTTGTGGCATTAATGTTGCACCTGTAAAGTGATCACAATGTCCCTAGTCCATTGTGGCAGCTAGGCATGGGGTTATTATACACCTGTAATCTCGGCACTCTGGGAGACTGAGGTCGGAGGATCTCAAGTTTGATGCCAACTTGGGCAACCTAGTGTCTTGAGGCCTTGTCTCAAAATAAAAAATAAAACAAGGGCTGGAATCATAGCCCAGGGAAGGCCCTGGATTAAGTTTTTAGGATTGAAACAAATAAAAAGTGAAAAGAAGCATAAGCATCTTTGGGCATACCTGGGAAGGGCAGAACACTCTGGCTGTGCCTGCCATGTCCCTCAGATACTGCAAGACCCCTTTCTCTGAGTGGAGGATTCCAAGGCCACTGACCCTGCGGTCCCCCAGGGACGTATCCCGGAGGCCAAAGAGAGGTGCCTGTGACCTTCAGGCGCCCGTCCGTGTCACTCCGGCTGGGAGCTGGTGGGGACGTGCGGGTTGCTGTGCCCTTGCTCTGAGCAGATGCCTTGCGGAAGCTCCTGGCCGGCCTCTCCCTTTCCTGGGTAGCAGGTTCAGGAGAGATGCTTCCGATTGTTTCAGAATGAGTAGGGAGCTCAGCATCTACTGCAGCAGAAGGGGCAGACCAGCGAGGGGTCTGCAGTTGCTGGCAGTGGAGTCTCTGCTTCCTGTTCTCTGCTTCAAGGTGGGAAGCAGTTCCTGGCCATGAATGAAAGGGTAGCTCCATGGAGCTGAGGTGAAGCCCTCTCTCAGCATCAGGAGCAGGAGGAATTCCCTTGTCCCTTGGAATTGCTGTGTGGCTCAGGGGTGGAGTCAGAAGGCCCCCTAGCCACCTCTTGTGGGGCTTGAAGGCTGGATCTCTACTATGTTAGGCTAGGCAAATACTTCCCGTAAGCCTGCCTGGGGTGTGGTGAAATCTTCTCTGGGTCACTGGGCTGGCCAGCAACCGCTTCTTCCCACGCTGACTTCTGACTCCCAGATAGAAGGCCAGGAAGTCTTTCTGATCTACTCTTCCCTTCTGTAGCAGACTGGCACATTCAAGGCCATTTCATTCAACTAAAGCCACATGGGGAGGGGTAAAAGCAGCGTGGGTGTGGCCTCAGCCCAGCCCAGTATCTACTTCCTTTTCCAAACTTGGTGAATTCTCAAGTCCAAGTCCTGACTTCAGCTTTTTCCCGTCCAGGAAGGAAGCTGTAAGGGAGCGAATAAGGCCATTTCCTTGATCTTCAGTGGTATTCTAAGACATTATGGTCAGTCCCCCACCCTAGGGAGGGCCTTCCAGGAGTCCTTGTAGAGCTCCGTACACTGCTGCCATCTAGGAGTACATATTTTATTCAGATTCAGTCAGAGGTGGTGGGGAGCAGCAGGCTGTCTGCTAGGGGAACCCAGAAGACTTGGTGTTTCAAGATCCTGGTCCTTGGTGGAAGCATCATTTTACCCAGAAAACAAAGGAATTTTCTCTTTGCCAGAGAGCTCATCATTTGCTGGTTGATATTCCTGGCGACTTTTTGCATCAAGTGCTGCTGTAAATCAAATATTGGTGTTCTTCTAAAGGCGGGAAGAGGAGTGCTGCTCTTGCCGGCTCTACGCATTTCATGGGTGTTGTGGGGAAAAGACCCGTAAAAGTCATAAATTAACTGGCTTCCCCTCTTGGGCACGCTCCTCTTCTTCTGGGGGGACATAGGCTGGGTCCATTCCCGGGATTAAAGGTAGTGTGTGCACTAGGGTGGCTTCTCTTTGGCCCAGGTTGCTTTTTGTAAAACAATCTCTCTCCCTCTCTCCTTCTTCCTCCTCTCCCTCTCCCTCTCTCCCTATCTTTTCCCCTCTCTCCCTCTTTCTCTTTATCCAGTTGACTAGTTCTTGGGCTGCAAAGCTGTTGCTTCACTGTATGAAAACAGCACTCGCAAATGGAGTATGCTGTAAAATTGTGACAGCATCCCAGCTGACACATGCTTTCCTCCAGTCCCCGTATCTCCAAGGGGAAGATCATGCAAGTGTTTTGACCGAAATACAGAGAGAAATAAGCAAGTTACAATATTATTCATAAACTCACAAGTTCGTCTAGTTCTGCAGGGCGCCAGCAGCATCTTATCAACCGACCCTCTTCGTAGTGGGATTCACAGACAAGCCCTGGATCTTCTGCAAGGGCTTTCCTCCTGATGCGGGGAATTGAGCTCCCCAACAGCTTTTACACTTTCCAAAGCACAAGTCTCTCTTGCTCTTCTATTGCAACTTTTTTCCCCTGGAGGTGGAGCTGGCACAGCGTGTGGTGCAGGGGATTGAATCTGAGTGCTTGCCTAAGCAGGCACTTTAGACCTCCGAGCTATCTCGCCGGCCCTATGCCAGCTAACCAGACCTCAGTGAACAGTATTGCTCAATGTTTCCTGTGCTGGTCCCTGCTGTTGCAGTGCCATTTTCTGTTCTCTGTTTATTTTTCTCTGTGAAGTTTATGCACCATGGGCAGAGCAGGCCAGGCAGAGCACAGAAGGCACCCAGAGGTGGGCTCTGTTCAACATGCCATGTTTGCAGGGGTAACTAGAGTAACCCGGCTGCACTTCGCGCCTGAAGCGAACTTTTCATTTTGTGATAATAACAGATGTACAGAGAAGACACAAAGTTGTGTGCAGGATGACCAGCCCATCCTTTACCTTGCCTTGGTTTCCCCAGTGCTAACATGGACCTCAGCATACGATCGAAGCTGAGAAACAGCAAGCTGAGAAACCACCCAAGGACATCACTGGTACCTGTTCCCCGCCTTACTTTAGCTCTCCAGTGTTTGCATGAATGCTCTGCTGTGCAACATTGCATCTGTTTATCTGACCTCTTCTGGCCTATGACACTTTCTCAGACCAAGAGGTTTTTCATGACATTGATCTTTTGGAGGGTAACTGAGCAGATGCTTTATAGAATGGCTCTCAATTTGGGTTCATCGGATGTGTTTCTCATGGTTAGCCTGGCTTAGGGGTTTTTGAAAGAAATATATTAGAGGCGAAATGTCCTCCTCTTCTATCAGTTCAGCAGTACAAGACAACCACATGACATCACCGCATGGTGTTAACCTTGGTTGCTCAGTCAAGGTCAAATGTACTAGGTCAAGGTCAGCTTTTCCACTGTGAAGTTTCCTGTTCTGTTCTGTTCTGTAGGAGTGAGCTATGCATTTAAAGATACAGCCGAGCTGCATCTTTAAATGTCTGACTGCTGATATTTAAAAATTGCAGAACATTTTAAAGATATAGGTCTGTTGTTCTGCATGGCCTAGGGTCACAGCTGGAGAAGGGGACTCTGTACTCCAGGTCAACCTCAGGGCTGCTCTGCCTGCTTCACTCCTTTTGCTCACGCACCTGGCCCCTGCAGGGACTGGAGTTTGGGGCCCTGTCCCAGGACACCATCCCTCCCTTGTGCTATCCTGGGTGTGGCTTGGGTAGGAGGAACTTTCCATTGCAAAGTGTCTTCAGGTCCCAGAACGGTATGCCTTAACTTTGGTAGTGCATTTGGATTTTTGAAAAGATCTGTGGGCTTGTTAGGCAGCAGAAAGAGGGATAGTGAGCCACATAAAATCTGTTACAAAAGACCTGGAGAGGCTATGAAAATGTTACTATAAGAGGAAAGAGGCTCCTTTTCTGTTCCCAGGGTCCTTTAGCCATGGGAGCTCCTGCCTAGCTCAGCCCAGACTTCCTGTCCCACCAGTAGAGGGAGTTCAGCCCAGCCTCTCCAGGGAGAAGATTTTCCTCAGAAATGCTTGTTCCTCTCACCCTTTTCATGGGACAAATGCAGTGCCTTCTTCCAGCCCTGAAGAGGATTTTAGTTGGCACCGTGCTGAGGTGGGGGCAGTGCCTGCTTCATGTTGCCGCTGAGTGAGGAGCTTAGAGAAGGCGTGTTGGGGTTGAGTTATCTGGACACGAGGACCAGCGACCACATAAATCTTTGCCCTCCAGGTGTGGGGGGGGAGCACCCCCAGTTCACTCTGACCTGCTCACTAAATGTCACATTTGTCTCCAAGGTGGAAGTGTGCTCAGCGAGAGCCCGAGGTCAGCAGATAGTGAGGCTCAACTAATGGAGCCCTTCCTTGTTTTCTAGGAGGCGCCGTTGGAGGTCTCCTCGGTGCCTGGATGACAAGTGGACAATTTAAGCCAGTTCCGCAGATCCTAATGGAGCTGCCCCCCTCCGAGCAGCAGAAGCTCTTTAATGAGGCCGCGAGCATCGTGCGGAACTTGGATTGGACAGACGCCGCGCAGCTGACCACGCTGGTCTTGGGCAGCGAGGCCCTGAAGCAGCAGCTGCTCGCCGTGCTGGTGAACTATGTCACCAAGGAGCTGCAAGCCCAAATTCGGTATGACGACTAGGCCGCCCCCTGGACAAGTGGGTGATTCTGTGACTGTGAGAGGGCCACAGGGCAGTTAGGGGAGCTGGCAGATCCCCCTGTGAAAAACACGCGCATCATCCGCGTGTCGCCCTAGCCTGCTGTGGAGGCCGGAGCCCGGCTGCAGTACTGCCCAGCGACTGTTTCTGGAGAAGCCATGCTGTTGCGTTCATGTTGCCGGGCAGCCTCTGGAGCTGCAGGAGCCGGGACAGCCTCTTGCCAGGCCCGTAGCTGCTCCCCAAATCCTCTCTCCATTGCACAGGAGCCAGGAGAGGTCAGCTCACTCCTCTGCCTCGCTGCACACACTTCCAGTCTGCCTTATCTTGTGAGGTCAGCTCCCCTTCCGGGCTCCTGTCACAGGACTGGACCCCAGGCTTCCGGCTCAGGGTCTTAGAGCCTGCTGTTGCCAGAACCTGTTACCTCCTGTGTGCACCCGGCCCTGCCAGTACTTGGACAGTTGTGTGGGGAGGTGGGTTGAGCCCACACAGGCTACACACACTGGACCCCTCTTCTCCGGACTGTAGGCCTGGCCCTCCTGACCTGTCCCCTCTCAGCAGTCATGGGAGGTCTTTTCTTACTGTTAACTCTGACTCCGATGTTTTTGTTTTGTTTTTGCAGAACCAGGAATTGAACTCAGGACCTTGCACTTGCCAGGCGAGTGCTTATTCTACTGAGCTATCTCCCCAGCCTCCTAACTCTGATGCTTTATTGTTCTCTCAGCTTAGGTTAAACATCACTTCAAATATTTCCTTCTCCTGAGACAAAGTCTTGCCACATTGCCTGGTTGACCTTAAACTCTGGGTGTAGGTAGTCGCCCTGTGTTGCTGGGACTACAGGATTGCACCACAGGGCCCAGCTTCATATCAAAGGCCACTTTTCCTCATGTAGCCCAGGATGGCCTTCAGCCCAGGCAGTCCTGCCTCAGCCTCTTATGTGCAAGGATTGTAACACATGTATCTCCGTGTCCAGCTCCTGTCACTTTTATTTATGTACTTGAGAGGCTGAGGCAAGGGGATCTCCTGGGCCCAAGAGTTCAAAAGCAATCCTAGAAAACAGTGAAACCCCAGTCTCAAGAAAACAGACAGGGGCCGGGGAGATAACTCCGTGGCACAAGTGCCTGCCTGGCAAGTGCAAAGTCGTGAGTTTGAACCCTGGTCTCACAAAAAAATAAATTTAAAAAATTAAAAATAAAAGAGACAGAGACAGACCCAAAGAGATCTTACTTGGGCTTTATTCACAGTTGTAGGATTAGGCAACACCTTATTCTGTTCAGTAGAATGAGTGTTTGGAAAGTCAGGCAAAGAGGTAAATAAAGAAAGCTGAGGAAAACCAGAACAAAAAACGCAGTGCTTCTAACTGACCTTCCTTGTAGAGGTTATAGAAGAGGAAACTGCCATGTCACCCCAGCAAAAGCTGACTTGTTGGAAACTTTCTCTCTCTCTCTCTCTCTCTCTCTCTCTCTCTCTCTCTCTCTCTCTCGGTTTTTGACATAGGGTCTTTCCGTGTTGCTCAGTCTGGCCTTAAACTCATCATGTAGTCCAGGCTGGCCTTGAACTCATGGAGATCCTCCTGCCTCAGTGCTCTGAGTGCTGAGATTACAGGTGTGTGTGCTACCACACCCAGCAGCTGTTATGTCTTATTTTCCTGACTTCTCCAAAAGAGAATGAATGAGTCCACTTCCGTTTGGCCCGCTGGGTCTGGTGTATGAGTTCAGTCCAGGCTAAATGCCTTTCACAAGCTTAACCTTTCTTACCTCGTTTTCTCTCCTGTTGCTATTGGAAATGTTCTGTCAAGGCCTTCCCCCACCCCTTGCCCTTGTCTACTTCGCTTTCCACACTACACCCCTCTGCCATGATAGTTCTTCTTTAGAACCAGCCAACCATGGCTAAAACTGAGCCACAATAAACCTTTCTTCCTGGAAATTGTGGGTGTCAGGTATGGCGTCTCGGCAAAATGAAATGCTGCTCGAGGTACCTCAGTACCGTGTTCACTGTGCTTTTAGAACTGCAACTCCACTGTGTCCTCAGATTGCAACATGGTTTCTGAGAAGTGGTTTTCCTGTGGATACTGTATAGGGTGTCTGACATGTGAAGGCTCACACAACAACAAGCAGGTAGGTAGGTAGGCACCAGGCATATGGCTTTAAGGGTGGAAGGAAGTTCCCCAGCTCCATCCCAGAGACCTGCCCTCCTAGGCAGGGGCAACTCTGGAGAGCTCCATATGCTGCCCTCCATGGTGTAAAGGAAGCTCCAGCAAACTCGACCCCAGGGCGCCTGGTCAGGAAGGATGGAGTCTTCCTCTCAGGGCGTGAGCTCTGCAGCTTGGCTCGGCCTGCACAAATCCTGTGCCCTGGCACTGGTTCACCCTCCTGGAGCAGATCAACGTGGATCCGTTACATAACCCTGGAGGTGTGTCAGTGAGGACCAGCCCAGGGGTGGGAAGGATTTCTACCATCCAACACTGAGCATGGCCCTTCTTGTTGGGCCATCACCTCTGCTTTCTGTGCTGAAGAAAAGCCTCACATCATCTCTTCAACTAAATAATCTAAGGTCGGGTCATGACTGCTAGCCCCATCTGTTAGCACTTTATTTATTTATTTTTGTATTATGGCTGGCTCAGCCTGTCCTGGGGCTGGGGCTGGCACAGCATGTGGTGCCAGGGATTGAACCATGGTCCTTCCGGTTCCTCAGATTTCCTAAGCAGGTGCTTTAGACTGCTGACCCATCTCGCCGGCCCCCTGTTAGCACTTTAGTGGGCTCTGAAAGTGTCCTCTTATTTTAGTGTGAAGGAGAAAATGATTTACAGATATGTGAAAGGAAACCAGGATGAAGACTTCTGGTTCCAGGATTTAATGTTAGGGGTACTTTAACACCTTGGCTAGCCTGCTAAGCTCTACAGTTCCTCACACTCGTCCCCCTGGAAGAACCAGGCTGTCATGGAGTCCCTTTCCCAGGTAGCTGGGCCTCACCCATTTGTCCTCCTCAACTGGGTCACAGCAGCCAGGCCAGGCCCAGGGGACTCAGGTCTGAGACCTGGTATCCAGCAAAGGCCCTGCCCTGGCCTGGCTGCGCTGCCCTGGGACAAACTCCAGCCCAAGATGGAGGCAGCCAGGGCTGCATCTGATACAGCAGGCCCTGCTATAGACTCGTGCCTGAGGGCCCACCCCGGGGTTTCATGGCTGAGGACCCAGGGGACTTTCAGACCTGGAGCCCTGCATTCCAGGAACTTAAATGTCAGTTTCCACCAGGATTTCTTCTCTTCAGTGCCTTTTCTCAGCTCCTGAGATATTAGGCTTTATACTTCTTTATCTTTATAGAAATATGTTTGTTTGAATAAGTGATAAGCATGGGCCACATGGTATAAAAACTTACTGGCGAGGGCAGACTGTGAGGAAGGCCTCCCCTGGCCAACCCGGGTTAGCAGGAGGGGGAACGGTCACGGATGCCTCCAGAGGCAGACCTGTTCTTCCATGCCTTTAGCTGTGTTTTAAAACAGCTGTTGGAAACTTCATTTCCTTTTAGCTGCCGGTGTTTACTGCTAAAGATTTGGTAAACCCCAGAACCGTATAATGAAATACAAACCATTACACTGTCCACTGAGGATGGTCATGAGATTTGATGTATTTCCTGCAAAAGTTCAAGTCCTGTGTGTATACGAAGATCCAATATATTTTCAGTTTTACTCTGTATACCTCTTCATACACTGTTCTCAATTAACATTCTAATATTTAGCATTTTTTGGTGTTATTTTGCATCCTCGTACATGTCTGAAATGGCTGTGTAGCGTTCCACTGTTCCCAAATACTGAAACATACAGATGTTTTCCTTCATGTCTATTTTTACTATTATAATGGTGTATTCAGCATTTTTGTATTATTTTCTTTGTATTTTGAATCAATTTCTTGCTCTTTTTTCTTTCTTCGAAAAATACTGAGGTTTAAACTGAACTGTACAACTCTTTTAAAATTCCTTTTTGTCTTGAGATAGGATATCACTAAGTCGTTAAGCTGTCCAGACTGGGCTTGAATTTGCAGTCCTCTTGCCTCAGCCTCATGGTGCTGTGATTACCTGCATCCCTATGCACAGCTGTACTTTGGGTTTTGATAGATACTCTTTGAATTATAACAGATAAAGAGTCCTTACAGTGAAATTGCTAGGTTAGAAAGTATGCAGGATTGTTTGTTTTGTTTTTTCTAGGAAGGGTCTACAGAGTGTTCATCCTCTCACTACTAGATTGGACTGGTAGCGATCTGCTTGTTTACAGCCTCCCAAGAGCTGGGATGGCAGGTGTGTGCCACCATGCCCAGTCTCAATTGCTGTCTCCGTGAACCCCGAGGCAGAGCCAGCACGGCAAGGAATTGAACCCCTGTCCCTGTACCTGCTTGCAGGCACTTTAATCCACTGAGCTCTTTGGCTGGCCCCGCAGTATTTTAACAATTGGTTACTACATTCAGTTGAGACTCTCCCAGAAAGCATCGTCAGTAGTCCATTCTCCCCGCAAGATATGGGGTGCACTTAGGTCACTGTTCTCACCAAGGAATGGAATCCTGGGGTTTCCAATTGTTATTCATTTATTCATTGCTGTTGTTATTATTATTTTAAGCCCAAGTGGTGTCAGGCTGCTGACATGGGCCCATGACCGATGGCCCGGTGACCCCGACACCCCAGGCTGGAGGCGGGGCGGGGTAGGCAGGCAGCCAGGGTGGGGGACCGGTAATTATAAAAAGAAACCATCTGCTCCGGGGCCGCTTTTTAACCTGCCCCGGGTGCGGGCGGGACCGCGCCGCGCGTGGCTTTTCACCGACAGATGGTGTATTTTCAGCTGGAATGAACGTCTGGATGTTCCTGCGTTGGCGCTGTCCTGCTGGGCTTGCGGAGCGCAGGCGCGGGAGTCCCGCGCCATTCGCTGTGGCAAGCCGCCACCTAGCGCTCACACCTGGCACGTCCGCTCCTCACCCCGCGGCCTGACTCACTGAGCCCTCTCTTGGTCACCCTCGTCCCCTGGTGGGCTCCTGGAGGATGCTGCTGCATGACTCGCAGTGATCCTCCTGTTTTCAGCCTCCCAAGTGCTGGGATTACAGCCCGCGCCAGCATGGCCAGTCTCCATCGCCGGCTCCATGAGCCCGGGAGGCGGGGGCCGAGCCAGCTCGGCACACCGAGGACGGAACTCGGCTGCTGTGCTCTGTCTAAGCAGGCGCTTTAGTCTGCTGAGCTATCAGGCTGGCCTTTTTTTTTTTTAAATTCTATTTATATAGTAGTCATTTATTTTATTTTTCTGGATTTTCTTTCTCTTTTTTTTTTTTTGTCTTCTTGATATAGGGTCTCGCTATGCCATTCAGGTTGGCCTTAAGCTCACTTCTGTAGCCCAGGCTGGTCTTGAACTTGCACTGATCCTCCTGCCTCCGCCTCCCAAGTGCTGGGATTACAGGTGTGCGCCACCACGTCGGGCTCAGGGTAGGAATTATACACACATGGGGGAGATAGCACGTATCGACAGTATTTTGGGAGAGTGATTAGAAGAGAAAAGAATCCCAGGAGTCATAAAATTGCACAGATGTTCTAGTCAACCAATTTTACTTCAGGGAAAACATTCCAATAAAACAATTCAAGTGGGAAAAAAGGTATTCATAGTATTACTGTGTGTAACAGGAGGAAGGGGAAATTATTCTAAAGTTGAACAACAGGGAAATAGTTACACTGGGTATGTGGGCCTTAGGATAGGGTCCTAATAGCCAAATTTAATAAATAACAAATAGGGGTGTGTCTATGACATTCAGCAGAATAGCCCTGTATGTACTGTCTACCTTACATAAAATTCATACATAGACACCTGGAAAAGAAAAAGAGGAATTGCAAATGGTGCTGGAGATATCCCCTGGCTGGCTGCCCCAGCAAAGCAGAGTTCAGAGGAAGGAGGGATGAGACGTGGTCTTGTGAGGTGAGGGGAGGAATAGGGGGGCACTTTAAAAGGTTATTGTTTTTAAGTTTATTTTATTTTTAAACTTAATTTATTTATATTATGGCCGGCCCAACCTGCCCTGGTGGTGTGGCTGGCGCAGCATTGCCTAAGCTTGCCTAAGCAGGCTCTTTAGACCACTGAGCTATCTCTCTGGCCCCAAAGGCATTATTATTATTATTATTATTATTATTTATTTTCTGCTGGCTCAGGCTGACTTAAGGGTAGGTCTGGGGATCGAAGCACTGTACCCTGTGCCTAACTGGGATTACTAGCGCAAGCACTTAAACCACTGAGCTAACCGGAAAGCCCCCCAAAAGGCATTATTTATGTGTCTCCCAATCAAACAAAAGCAGTCAGGTCAGATCCCAAAGATCTGGCAGAGGATCCCCAAGCCCCAGGAGCTACCTCCAGGGAATATGTGTCCTCCTCATCTCCCCCCTACCCCACCCCACGGACACCCCCATACCTTAAATCCCAAAGCCCAGCCCAGACTATGCGTCTATCAGAGAAAGCTGTGTCTGAGGAGCTGTGAACACCGACCCAGCTGAGGCCAGCAAGCTTCATGTGCTCCCAGGCGGGGCTTTGGATATGCAAGCAGATCAGGGGCACTTACACTGGATCCCTGTTAGGAGGGCACCTGGCCAGAGAGGGGTTCCTGGGCTGTGCCCCTGAAGGGTTTACCCCCGTCCTCAGCTCTGCTTCGCTCCTTCCCTGCGCCCTCTGCCATGCTGCCCGGACATGGAGCCCGCTGAGCACAGACTGACACCCCTCTTCCTTGAAATTGTGAGTGTCAGGTATTGTGTTCCAGGAACAAGAAAATAGGGGCCGGCGAGATGGTTCAGTGGTCTAAAGCGCCTGCTTAGGAGGGCTCAGGCAACTGCGGGGACTGCGGTTCGATCCCCGGCACCACATGCTGTGCCAGCGCCACCACCAGGGCAGGCTGAGCCAGCCACAAAATGAATAAATAAAGAAACAAACAAACACAACAAGCAAACAAATAAATAAATAAATAAAATTAAAA
>PVKN010002116.1:7619-44982 GCA_004027915.1 Capromys pilorides
CGAGATGGTTCAGTGGTCTAAAGCGCCTGCTTAGGAGGGCTCAGGCAACTGCGGGGACTGCAGTTCGATCCCCGGCACCACATGCTGCGCCAGCGCCACCACCAGGGCAGGCTGAGCCAGCCACAAAATGAATAAATAAAGAAACAAACAAACACAACAAGCAAACAAATAAATAAATAAATAAATAAAAAATTAAAAAGAAAAAAAAAAAGAAATACATTTCTATTCTTTATAATGTATTCAGTCTCAACTGTTCTGTGGTAGCTTCACACCACAGAACAAGTCAGCAACCCTTAGAACTACTGAAGTCAACAAAAACAAGGAAAGCCTAAGGAACTGACCTTGATCAATCAAGGAGGCGCCTACGAGGACTTGATGGCAAACGAGGGGCAGTACTCTGGGTGCGATCCTGAAGTAGGAGAAGGACATCAGCTCAAAAGTAAGGAAATCTTGTGTGCTCCTTGGGAGCTACCCACAGCTCGTCACCCTGAGTGCCCTGAAGCCTGAGGAAGAGCCTGGCACGCACTCCAGCATGAGCCCTGGCGACACGGGCATCAGCTCCAGAGAAAGAGAAGGAAAAAGGAAAACCAATCTCTTCTGCAGCTGACAGTAGAATTGCCTTCGAATGCTCACTTTTCTGGAAGAACCTTGAATGCCCAGGGACTTTCAAACCCTGCGGCTCATCATCTTCAGTCCTCTTTCAGTTACTTTAGAACTGGGATTCCCAGGTAACTGCCAGCCCTCTGTGCGTCGATAATCCTGCCAGACTGGGACTGAGGCCCAAGTAAAAGTTTTCTGTTAAGAAGATGTGACTGTCACCTGCCTACCTCAGGGACCTGGGTGCACTAGAGCACATGTACCCAGGAGTGCGAGTATCCATCTGATGCCACTCCCGAGAAAGGCTTCTTTCTGGTGTCAAACATTGACAATGTGAAGAATGACTTTCTAATTAAAATCATTACTAAACAGGGCAAGATATGGCTTTATTTTTTATTTTTTATCATTTTGAGACAGGTTCTTGCTATGCAGTTCAGGCTGGCCTTGAGCTCACTTTTGTACACCAGGCTAGTCCCGAACTTATACTGATCCTCCTAAGATATGGCTTTAAAACAAAAAAACTAAGGAAATCTAGAGATGGGAAGATAGCTCAGTGAGTGGTATAAGCGCCTGCCTGGCAAGTGCAAGGTCCTAAGTTCAATCCCTGGTACTAAAAAAACAAACAAGGGGCTGGGGAGCTAGCTCCGTGGTACAAGTGCCTGCCTGGCAAGTGCAAGGTCATGAGTTCGAACCCCAGTCCCACAAAAAAAAAAAAAAAAAAAAAAAAAAAAAAAGAAAAAAAGCCGAAAATGAAAACTAAGGAAATCTGAGTGCACACTATGAGCTTTAGTTAGTAATCATGTTTTGGGTTCCGTGACTGTACATCATATCAATGTAAGATATTGATTATAGGGGAAATCAGGTGTGAAACATACAGAGCTACTTTTGCAGTTTTTTTATAAATCTGAACCTAGTCTAAAGGTGAAAGTTTATTTAATAATGAAATTAGATCAAAGACAGAAAATGTGTAGAAATCCTGGAGGTAGCAAAACCATCTCTCTCTTTTTGGTAGTTAATATGATTAAGTTGCTAAAAAATCCAAGATAAGAACTATAAAATAGGGCTGGCGAGGTGATTCAGCGGTTTAAAGCGCTTGCTTAGGCAACTGCAGGGACCATGGTTCAATCCCCAGCACCACCCACAGGACAGGCTGAGCCAGCCATAACACAAATAAATGAAGTTTAAAAAAATAAATAAATAAACTTTTAAAAAAAGAATTTAAAAAAAAAACTATAAAATAATTTTTTTTTAAAGAGAGCAAAAGAGACCTAGCATATGTGCCCTCTTTCCTTCTTTCTCTGTTTCTTCTCTTCTCCTTCTTCCTTTTTTTCTTTTATGTTACTAAAGATTTAACCCTTGGACTTGTGTATGCTAGTTAAATGTTCTGTCATTGACCACTCCTAAATTCTCCCCACCTTTTAAAAAAATTTCAGGGGCCAGGGAGATAGCTTGGTGGTCTAAGTGCCTGTCTGGGAAGCGCAAGGACCTGGATTCAATCCCCAGTACTGCATGCTATGATGGCTCCGGCCACAAAAACCAGGTGTGGTGGTGAATGCCTATAACCCCAGCACTGGGGAAACAGAGAGAGGAAGAGCACTACGAGTCCAACCTGCGTAGTGATACTCTGTACCAAAGAAATAAATGAGTAACCTTTAAAAAAAGAAAAATTTTTTGAGACAGGATCTTGATAAGTCCCTAAGTTTCTCAGGCTGAGCTTGAACATATGATCTGCCTGCCTCAGTCTCCCAGAGCGCTGGAATTGCAGGTGTGCACCACGGTGCCTAGCCAGAATTTGTTTTCCAACTACCATTATTCCTTAAAAGGAACCAGGGATCCTCATAGAAATGGTTGAAGCTAGGTCCTGAAGTCCCAGGGAAAATATAAGTTGATCCTGGAACATATTATGGTGCCTGAAAAGTAAGGTGGTAAAGAAGAGAGAGGCATGTTAGAAGGTCATAGGAGCCAAACTAAAAGAGCCCCTAAGGGACCAGGGCGATAGCTCAGGGGCACAAGTGCCTGTCTGGCAAGTCCAAGGTCCTGAGTTCAATCCCCAGTTCAAAAAAAAAGAGCCCCTGATGTGCAAAGCCAGAACAACCTGAATAACAATATCATGATCATATTCAGTTAAAATTCAGTGAACAAAATCAATATCCAGGTATCAACGGTTTCTTTTTCTTTTTCTTTTTAATGAGCAGAACATGTTTATTGAGGGAAAGAAAGCTCCTGTCCAAGAGAGGGACAGGAGGGGGATCTTGAATGGGTGTCCCCCAGGTATCAACTTTTTCTTGAAAAGGAATAAATGAGAGAGAAGTTACAACTCTTCCTTACAGAAGTATTGTAATTAACAAAGGCAGAAGGAATGAGGGGACAGGAAATCGCTAATGGAATATGACACCAGTAACACTGTGGACAGGATCCGCAGATGATGTTAACTCTGGAGAGTACAAGTTGTAGTAGAAACAGGATATTTGTAGCCACAGAGTATCTTCGCTAAGACATTTGGTAATTAACAAGGACCAAATATTGCTTATTGAGGGAGAATCCTGGCAGGCACCATCCTAACCAAATACTCATGGTTATATATTGGTATTTAGTACAGGGCCTACAGGGGCTCACTATGTAAATCAATTCATAGTGACCCTCCTATTTACAGCCACCCAAGCTGGGATTACAAGCGTGTGCCATCACGCCCAGTCTGTCCTGTGCCATATTAACCCACATTGAGCACCTCAGTGTAGTTCATTAAGAAGACACATTGTGTCTGTGATACCCTTTCCAATGACACTAACCTTGACCCAATCACAAAAGCCCTTCAAAACCAAATTGAGGGCATTCTATGAAACAACTGACCCATATTCTTCAAAAGTATCAACAATGAAAAGACAAGGAAAGACCATGGAGTATCCTGGACTGAAGGAGTGTCTCCTGGACACAGTGTGGGGGCTCAGGACTGTGGTCTGAATGAGCTTGGATGTCCCTGGGAAAACTAGGAATAGAGAAAGCCTGGAGTTCAGAGCATAGTGTCACACACTAATTCCTTCAATTGGATGATTGTTTTGTGGTTATATAAAATGTCAGCATAAGGGGGAAACTGGGTTAACATGAGGGGAAACAGGAACTCTCTGTACTATTTTTACAAATCTTTTGTAAGTCAAAATGAGCTCAAAATAGAAAATGAAAGAATACCTGAAAGAAAGGCCATTTTCAGAGTAATCAGAAACCCCAATAGACGTCCTATATGCACACATCAGCCCAGTGGAGCGGAAGGCACACGAGTCAGGACTGCGGCTTGCACTGTGGTCTGAGCTCTTGGAAAACTGAGGCTTAGTTTGCAAATTTGAGGTCATCCTGAGCAATATAGTGAGACCCAATAAAAAATATTATTAACAACTATCTATCAAGCATGTAGAAAAACTAGGTATACCTTCATACAAGAAACTGCGGGGAGGCTATGAAGGAAACTAAAATTCTGTGGACGCTTTGAAAAAGACTTAAATAAATGAAAAGCACTATTGTGTTCTTGAATAGAAAGACTTCACTATGTAAGCCTTGATCCTTTCTAAATGAAGCTGACACGTCAATATTACTTGATCAAAACCAATAGGGTTTCTGAGAAGGAAACTTAACAAAATGATTCTGACATTCGTGCGAAAGAGTACACATAGGAAATGGGCTAGAAGCAGCATGATTTTAATGTTAAGATGTGTCATCACATACAGTCACAGTAATAACAACCACAACAATGTCAATGCAAACAGACAATGGATGTAGATCAATGGAACAGAGATAGGTCAAGTTGTTCCTGGAATTTTAGAGATATTTACTGATAAAAAGTGACTTTTCAAATGAGTAAGGAAAAAGTAGATTGTTCAGTATATGGTGTTCCTAACTAAGTGGCCAATTGAAAAAATAAAATTAGATGCCTACTCCTTAGTCCAACACATAGCAGGCTTGCAAGATGGGTCAAAATGGAGACAATAAAAAAATAAAGAAATAAATTTTTTAAAAAATGGAGAGAGTGAAAAATCCTACAAGTGATACCTGTGTAAATATTTTTCTAAATTTAGGGGTACGGAAAACCTAAGAATGGGAAAAAATTTAAAAGACAAAGAAGGCAGAGTATTTAACCATGTAAAAAGGAAAAGCATTATAAAGTTAAATTCAAATTAAATATCACTTACCCACAACATTTAGAAACAGATGTTTTTAATTTTGATTTTTTTAGTTTTTGGAATATTTGCATATTCATGATGAAATATCTTGGGGGTGGGACCCAAGTCTAAATATAACATTTATTTATGTTTCATGTCCACTTTATACAATATCAGCAAAGGGTATCAGATGAGTTTGCCAGGCACTGTTAACAGTCAATCATTGACCAAGCTTGTGCTATTTGCATGCTCGCTGAACTCCTCAGCTCCTGCCCAGCTCAGGGAAGGAGCAGCATACTGGGCTGATAGGGGGTTAGTGGATAAGAATCCTCATGCTTGGGCTGGGGAGATAGCTCAGTAGAATAAGTGCTTGCCTGGCAAGCACAAGGACCTGAGTTCAATCCCTGCTTCTGCCAAAAAAAAAAAAAAAAAAAGAATCCTCATGCTCCTTTGTGTCCACCAGTTGGCTCTCCCAGACTGAGAGTCCTGAGCCCCAGAGAGAGCCAGGCAAGGGTCACAGTGCCTTTCTCCTGGGGTTTTCCTTTCCAGATTTGGCAAACCTGTGGGGGTTAGGGAGGAGTAGTCATCGAAGCATCCCTCAGTAATGCCTGCTTTGGTTGAGAGATTCAGGAGGCATTGACATCCCTGACCAGGAACAAGTGACAGACCTGGAACAGCTGCTTGGGATGGATGCAGTGAGCAGACTCTTAAATGCACATTGCTTCCTGACTCTGCAGAGGACACGGGCCACTGTCCCTGTCACCTGCTTAGCCTCTCTGAGCCTCAGTTTCCCTAGAATAAAATGGAGACTGGAAGTGATCACCTGTTGTGGGTACTTGGGTGTCAGTGGCAGGAACAGAGTGGTAAGTGTGTTGGCCAAGGAAGCCCATGTCCTGTCTATGGAAGTCATGGAGGGTCAGGGGGACTCACAGGGTCCCTGCCCCGAGAAGCTCACAGCTTAGTGGGAATCCCACAACACACCTGAGTGCCACCAGGAGACGGTGCTACCGGAATGGAGTGGTAGAAACACAGTAGTGTGGGCTGGGGAAGCCGCACACAAGTTTTCAGCTGAATGAGGACCCAAGGAAAGACACTGGAAACACAGGGAGGAGAACTGCAGAGCTCAGGGGCAGGAGGGTGACAGGTGGCTCAGAAGACAACAGCGGGAAAGCTGTAGTGGAGTCATACTAGGAGGAGAAGGAGGAGTGAATGCAGTCACACAGGAAGTCAGTAAAGAGCCACAAAGTGCAATATTTGTTGACATAGGCGGGGCACTTATTTCTGTGCAGCAGTGCCAGGCCTGCAGGCAGCCTTACCCAGATGTGAGCGAGGGCCCCTCCTCCAGGCACAGGCTGGGACGCTGCAGCGGCCCAGGACCAGCACTACCACACTTCTGAGCCTGTGTATTTGCTACCTGGCTATCTCACTCACCTCCACCACAGCCAAGTGAAGCGCCTAGCCTTTGCCTGCTAGCACTAATTAAAACAACAATCCCGGGGGCCCCCTGGGTTTGATAACTTGCCCAGGATCACAGGACGCCTGAATGCCACTAGGAGATGGTGCTACCGGAGTGGAGTGGTAGAGCATGCCTAGTGATCTCTGAGCCCATGGTCTTCCCTTTCCATGCACACAGCTGCTGTCTCTCCATACAGGTCTGCGGCTTCACTCTGCCAACTCCCATTCCTGTTTAGGCAACAGAGATATTCTTTGTCTATTGTGGAGAGATTGGTGCTCCCATGCCGGGAGCCCCCAGGCAGGGTTCTGCTGCCCCCTGGTGGCCACATGGCAGGCCAGTGACACCTCTGGGGATCTAGATCAGCAGTGCACAGCCTGCCTGGCAAGCACGAGGTCCTGAGTTCAATTCCTTTATTTATTTTTTTTTTGGGGGGGGGGTGGAACTGGGGTTCAAACTCATGACCTCGCACTTGCCAGGTAGCACTTGTGCCACAGAGCTATCTCCCCTGCCCCTCAATTCCTGATACTGTGCTCCCCCCTCCCCAAATTTGATTCCCAGTACAAATAAATAAATAGGGCCAGGGAAATAGTTCAGTGGCATAAGTGCCTGCCTGGCAAATATAAGATCCCAAGTTGGATCCCTCGTACTGAAAATAAAAATAAAAATAAAAACAAAAATAAAATAAAATAAAGAAATAAGTTTTCAATGCCACTCCTTTGGCGAGGAGCCTCAACCCACCTCCTACCCTCTGCAGATCAGCATCAGTTGAAACCTTCTTGATAGGCTGATAGGAGGATTTAATGAGCAAGCCGAGGTTCTGGGATGCATCTTGTAGCCTCTGGCTCAGCCCTCATGGTGAGCAGAACTGAGGCTTGCCCTTTTCTTGTGTGGAGAAATGATCTTGGTGCAAAGTCCTCTGCTGTTTGTTGACTGTGAGGGGGGTGCTCCACATCAAAGGTACTTGTGCTCTGCCCGCTGTTCCCAAAGCCTTGGCCAGCACTGTGTCCTTCAGTCACCGTGCCCTTGGTAATTCCCAGTTAGAACATTATCAGCAAGTAGGGAAAGGCATGGGATCTTGGCCAGTAGAAGGAGGGGGCTCTGACAGGAGGTGGGTCCCCACTGTCCAGCACCTCCTAAGCAGTGGGCTCCTAGCTTCCCTGCTGAATCCCGAGCTCTGAAAGCTGCTGGGCAGCTTAGGGTCCTCCTGGCCGGTTTTGGCAAGCACTGCATGCCCGCACTGCCCAAAACCCCAAGCAAAGGTGTCTGAGGGCTCATTTAAGCCCTAGCTATTCCGCAGGGCCTAAAAGCCAGAAAAGCCACTCCTCGTTCACACCAGAGTCTGGGCTGCTGCTGCTTCTAACCACCAGCAGATAGAAGCAGAGGACTTACTGAGGCCAGCAGAGACCCTATGGACTCGTCTGGTGTATCCTCAGCACAGCCAGACACTCGCATCCTCCCTGCCACCATTTCCAAGTGAGGGCTCTTGTCCTGGGCACCTTAGATGACTTCTTTTTCATCACTGCTGCTGGGGATGTCTATGTTTGGATACCCCTGGGGTGGGACTGTCTCCAAGAGGGAGCTACACAATATTCCACTGGATTGGAGGCCTCATGTCCCCTTCTCTGTCCATACCCAACCAACAAGTTGCTCCTGGCCCCAGACCTGGGTGTCACCAGGCTGTGCATCTATTTCCTCCCCACCGCCAGCCCCAAGCATCCAGCCCCTACCCAGCTTGCTGATCACCAACTGAGAATAAACATTTGAGGACCATAAGGCTGGACACCCCAAAGGACAGTGTGTGGCTGGAGGACCCAGAGTAGGGTGGAAGCTGGGAGAGGCTGGTGGCTCAAGAGGACAGGGGAGGTGTGGGGGGCTAGAAGCTGCAGGTTCTAGAAGTAAAACGTAGCAGGGGCAGGAGGTGAAGAGGTCGCGAATACAGACCGTGGAGTGACATTGGTTGAGAAAAGAAAACAGAGCTTGGCCAAGATTGGGTGGGGGTGAAGGCTTTTGTTTTTGCTTTTGTTTTTAAGAAGGGAGACTCCCACACAGGTGCGAAAGCTGAGGAGTGGATCAGCAGAGGGCGCTGGAAGGCTCCTTATTGAGAGAGGAGCTGGTGACAGTGCGGGGGCTTAACCTTGGCCTTAACAGTAGCGCGGCCATTGTCTAGCTTCTGACCTCAGGCAGAAGACATCCCCAACCGGAACCGTTCCTCTCTCTAGATGGTGATTTGGACCAATCAGAGGTGTTAGGATGGACTTTCTCCCTCAATTTTGTCTGAAGTATTGAAAGTTTCAAACAAAACACAGATGCCTTCCTGCCCAGAGCCAAAGCTTCAGCACAGCCCTCCCACAGCCTGCCCATTCCCACAGTGCCTCAGGCTTGGACACCAAATAACTTTCTGTTCAAAGAACACACAGCCTTGTGCTGCCTTCTCCAGAGACACCCTTGAAGGGAAGGGCAATTGGGACTCTCTTCTTGTCCTTCGTCACCATGTGCCTGCACAGTTCTCTGATGAGTCCCAAAAGCTCCTCCACATGAAATCACCAAATCACCTGCTAGGTCTTTTTTTTGAGACAGGGTCTTATGCAGTTTGGGCTGGCCTTGTGCTCACTTTTGTAGCCCACAAGTTGATCTTTAATTTTCAGAGATCCTCCTGGCTCAATCTCCAGAGTGCTGAGATGAAAGGTGTGCGCCACCACACTTGGTTCAAGGGCTGCAAAGTGGGCACCCACCTCTGGGGCCGAGATGGCAAGGCACATAGGGCTGGGTATCGAACTCATGTCCATTATGCTTGCCACGAAGGTGCTTATGCTTCTGGGTTGTCTCTCCAGCCCTACCTGGTAGGTCTTATAAGCTATATTTATCCAACCAGGAGGATAGACTGTTCCTTATGCTTGACTCGTTGGCTGATCTCTCTTTTTTTCTGTGATCACCCAGTCTTTCATTGTGTAGGTTTGAAATATGTTAATGTTTTGCCATACTAACCAGAAATATGAAATATAAATATGGAAAGTATGTTATAGACATCTGATGTTTCTCCATGACATAGTGTAGATGAAATCCCCTAAAGACATTTTATGTAATCATCTTGCCATACCTACAAAGACACTCATAATTCTTAGCATCACCATGGCTATTTCCTAAGCAGGATATGGTCAGTCAGAATATCATTTGTATCTTGTTTTGTCTAGAAAAATATCTTTTAAAAACTGGCATTGATGCACTGAGGTGTGTTTAGAAGATATGTGAGTGTAGCTTCTTTTCCCCCCTCAGTACTGGAAATGAAACCCAGGGCTTCCATACTGGGCTATATTCCCAGACCTTTATTCTTATTTTTGAGACAGGGTCTTGCTAAGTTGCTAAGGCACCATGCTAGGACTGAATTTTGATTCTCTTGCCTCAGCCTCCCAAAGTGCTGGAATTACAGGCTTGTGGCATCACACATGGCTATGATTTATAACTTTTAGGTAGAGGGTCCAGGACTGGGGCCTGCTTTGCCATCTTCTCTGGGGTGCCACATGTGCTCAGGCCCCAGGGTAACTATTCCTTTTTGATGGAAACATCCCCGGTTTTAGCCCCTAATATCCATCATCCTGGGAACCTTTCAGTTTCAGGCAAACCCTATAGCCATTGTCCACCCCTTCATCTCAAACGGGACAAGAATGGCTTTGAGAGATCATGTGTCTCCTAGACCTGTGAAGAAGATAGGGGGACAGAACGCAGATCTGGTGTTGCTTGGCCTGACATCTTAAAGGCCAACTCTATGGCTATAGCTGCCTGGCTGCACATGGGACTGGACAGGTGGCCTTGCTGGACTTGTTGTGCATATCTTCTTGATGACCAGGCAAACATTCATGTTTATGGGGAGCACACACTGAAAATTGTGCTCAGTGCTCATAAGGAGTCTCAGACAGAAATAATCCACACTTAACACCCACCAACCCTATAGTGTCCTGGTCCACCAGTCTCACCATTCCTTTCGTGTCCCCTGAGTCACTCTCTGGAATAGTTCCAACCTAGAGAGCCAGAAGATGGAGGAAAAAAGGAAAGGGCTCAGCTGCAGCCCCTCATTGCAGCTTTCCTGCCCCAAACCAGGGCCTGCTAGATGAGAGGAAAAGCTCATTTTTTTTTAGCACATTTGAGAAATTTGCTTGTTAGGAACTGGACCTACAGGTCCTGAGCTGAGTCTGTTCTTGGGATCATAAGTGACCAAGGACATTGTGGCACCTGAGAATGACCCAAGAGCTATGGCAACTGCCCAGGTTGCCATCCAGATGCAGGGAAGGGTGTTTTGCGTCTTGCCTCTGTGGAGGGCCTATGCAGTCTGTTAGCACAGCCTCTAGCACCCAGCACCAGGCGGACGCAGAGCTGCTCCTGATTTCCAAACAGCTGTCCTCAAGGTCATGGCCAGCTGGCCCTGCACTAGGTCTCAGGGATAAGCCTCATCCTATCCCACAGGCCTGCACAGCAGCAGCCCACACACCTACAACTGTCGCCCACCTCCTCTCCTCCCCTCTCACTTCTAGTCCACCCCGCTGACCTCTGAGATGGGTGAGCCCCAAGGTTCAGCCCGTGAACATCTTTCCTCATAGCTGCTTCTCTGGGATCATGACCTTGAACACTGAAGAGTCCCATGTTGCATGCCTAGCCCAGATCTTAGAGCTACAACCCTGCCCACCCTACCCTACAGCACAAGTACAAGTCTAACAGGATTTCAACTAAAGTTCAAGGTGAGACCCTACCTCCCATCCATAATGAGCCCAAGCCCACTCCTCCATTTTTCTCCCCCTTCACGGGCACCTGTTACCTCAGTGACTGGCAGCTTAGCTACCCCCTCGCTCTGGTAGAACTGTGTGACGTCCTCTTCTTCCCAGGCTTTACTTTGCTGTCCTGTCTACTCTACCCTCACAGAAACCCCACCCCCAATCAGTTCCAATCAGTTTTCTCCAACTCTATTGCTGTCATCTGGTCATAATCTCTAACCCTCTGTTTTAAATTTTTTGAGACAGGGTCTCTCTAAGTCACTAAGTTGCCCAGACTGGCATTCCTCACATCTCAGCCTCCCAGCATGCACTGCTGTGCCCAGCTTGGTTATCATTTTTTGGAACCTGGACCATTGCAATGCCCCTCACCGGCCTCCCTGGTTCCTCTCTTGCCCCTTCTACTTCCCACAAAGGAGCTGAATCTATAAAGCAAAATTAAGTCACATTCTACCCCTATACCTGGCTGACCCGTGGAATACAGGCTCTGCTGCTCTTGACCTTGGCTTTCTGCGCTTCTCTGACACCAGCACTTCCCTGTGCCTCCAGGCCACTTGCTCTCTCCCCTCCAGCAGGCCTTGGAAGAAACTCGGCCTACCTAGTGTGAGCCCTTTTGAACCTTGAACTGCTTGCCTCATTTTCTAGAACAGGTATTGCCCTCAACCCCGCTGGAGCAGGGGCTGGGCAGAGGTTTCTGTAAAGGACCAAACGGTAAACATTTCAGGCTTTACAGGCCATATAGTGTCTTGTAGGCACTCACCATTGCCATGCTAGTTTGAAACAGAGATAGTATCATGGGCAAGCCTCTATTTTTCAGACTTCTGTTTCCTTCTCCATTCCTGTTTTTCCCTTTTTTTAAAAAATGTATTGGTTGGGGCTGGGGAGATAGCTACGTGGCACAAGCACCTGCCTGGCAAGTGCAAGGTCGTGAGTTTGAACCCTGGTCTCACAAAAAAAAAAAAAAAAAAAATGCATTGGTTATTACAGGGTCTCACTATACAGCTTGGACTCCTAGTGATCCTCCTGTTTTCAGCCCCCAGCACTGGGATTACGGGCATGTGTCGCTATGCCCTCACTCTGTGGCTGCCTCAATGTGCCCTGGGGGTAGGGCTAGTATGGCATGTGGTGCTGGGGATTGAGCCACAGTTTCTGTGCTTGCCTAAGCAGAGCTATCTTGCCAGCCCCTTTTGGTTTCTTCCTTCCTTCCTTCTTTCATTCTCTTTCTTCTTTCTTTCTTTCTTTTTTTTTTTTGTTTTTGATACCAGGGATCAAACTCAGGACCTTGCACTTGCCAGGCAAGTACTTATTCCACTGAGCTATCTCCCTGGCTCTGCTGCTTCCTTTTCTGTAAAATGATATTGTGGGCCAATTCCCCACTAGTTTGGTGGCTTAGGACAACAGACATTTCTTTCACAGTGCTGGAGGTGTGAGATCCATGATCAAGGTATGTCCAGGGTCGCACTTTCTGAAGGCTTGGATGGCAGCAGGGTCCTTCCTGCTTTTTGCAGCTTGCGGTGGCCCCAGTTGTCAGTGGATTACAACTCCATCATCCCGATCTCCATCTCATCGTCAGTGACCTTCTCCCCTTCACTTGCTACCTCTTCTTTCTGTCTGTCTTAAATCTCTCTCTGCCTTTTATATTGCTGTTGTTGTTGAGTTTTTTGAGATGAGGGTCTCACTCATACCCAGGCTGGCTCTGTACTCCTAGACTCGAGTGATCTTCCCGCCTCAGCCTCTCAAGCCTGGAACTAAAAGTGTGTACATCACATCTGGCTTGCCTTCCTCTTTTGGTCTTTCTTTTATTTTGTTTGTTTTGTTTTTTGAGACAGTTCTTGCCACGTAGTCCAGGTTGGCCTCAAGCTCACTATGGAAGCCAGGCTTGAACTCACAATGATCCTCTTGCTTCAGTCTCTCCCATACTGGGATTACAGGTATATACTACCACGCCAGCTTTGCCTTTGTTTTATAAAGACATTTAGATTTGTGGCACAGTGAATAATCCAGGGTTATCTCTTCATTTCAAAGTCTTTACTTTGTCAGAGACATAGCTCAGTGGCACAAGTGACTGCCTGGCAACTGCAAGGTCCTGAGTTTGATTCCCAGTACCCCCGACAAAAAAGGATAATCAAAGTCTTTACCTTAATTCCACCTCCAAACATGCCTTTTCCAAATCATAAACATTTACAAGTGCCAGGCATGAGGACGTGGATATATCTGTTTGGGACTACCATTCAACCCACTACAGGAGTCTCAAAGACATTTAAAAAACACAGTGACAGTTGAAGGTCCATTCTCTAACTTACCATGAAAAACGTAACCACTGAGTGGGGCAGACACTTTCTTGGCTGTTCAGTTGCATCCCTAGGACTGCCACAGCTGGCTACAGAATCACAAAAGATAGGCAGCCACTTTTGGAGGGAGAAGTAGGGGTGTCTACTGGGGGGTGCCTGGTGCCCCCCCCATTCTCCCATGCTCTCTCAGATCCCTGTTGATTGCAGATTAAGTGAATGCAGCACTCAAAAGTACATAGGAATTTCTGCAAGTCTTCTTTGAGGCTAGTATTAGCACTGAAGGATAAATTGAGCAGAGGTGTGGTGGCACATGCTTGTAATCCCAGCACTTGGTAGGCTGATGCAGGAGGATCACTGCAAGTTTGAGGCCAGCCTGGGCTACACACTGAAACCCTATCTCTAAACGGGGAGACCTGGCCTGTAGCTCAATGTGAAGTCTGAGTTCAATCTCTAGTACAAAAGAAAAAGAAAAAAAAATAATAAAAAGAGTAGATGTTATCATTTCCACATTATGAATGAGGAAATGGAAACTGAGCAGTGAAAGTCTAGCTGCACACTTCACTCTCAGGACCCACCAGAGGTCTCTCAGGGTTGATGTCCACCTTTGCTTGGCTGCTTGTGGGGCAAACTGCTGGGAGGCAATGTCTGGTGTTCAGTCCTGGGGGCAGGTGGTCAGTGTGCATTGTCGCAGCCAGAGCCTCCAGAGCTGCTGGTGCTCAGCCCGGGACACCTCTGGGCACCCAAGTCTGGCCTGCCAGGTGGGCGGGGCTCTAATGCCCAGAATAACTCTCCAGAGTCAGCATGTTCCATCCTGGGAAGGAACCCAAACAGGGCTTTCCAGCAAGTGTCAGGGCCCTACTTGGACCCCTGTTGAGTCCCTGTTCCCCGGAAGCGATTAGATGGGACAGGTGCTGGGCCCAGTTACTTCCCTCAACTGGAACCTGCATCTGAGGAACTGACTCAGAATGAGCACTTCCAAATGCTGGGCCTAAGAAAATTTCTTAACAGAGGTGTAACAGGCAACCTTCCGGGGAAGTGGAGGCTTAGCACTTTCTCTAGTTGCTTATGACATTACTGAAAGGTCTAAAAATTACTGTCCTTGTGATGTCAGAATCCTGCAGAGTGAACTAGTGATGAAGTCTAGTGTGTGCTTTGCAAATGGCTTTTCTAGAAGTTCTGAGAGGAGTCTGATGGTGACGTGGGATCTTACATTGATGTCCCTTCCCACCCAGGGCTCTCTTATGGGCCCTTGCATGGAGCATTAAAAAAAAATTCACATTCCCAGTACATTTTCTTTTTAATCATAAACATAATTCTAAGGTCTTTGGCTTCTCTATTTCTTTTTTCAAAGTTAGAACCTACACTTGAACTTTGGATGAGTAGAGCCATCCCAACAGGGGAGCCCTTTCCCCACAGCATGTGCTCTTAGCAAGTCCCATAGGCCGTCCTGGAGAAGCCAGCCCCTCTGCCCATCTATACCACTGGAGTCCCAAGATGTCATCTCTTCTAGACCTCTCTTTGCTCCTGACCCTCTACCCCACTCAGCTGCCAGAGTTCTCATTTTATAAATGGAAATTTGGCCTTTTCGTTGTATCCATTTATGTGACAAGCACTTATTGAGGACTTGCTATGTGCTGGCTCGTGATGTGGGCACAGGAAACATAGCAGGGAACAAAATAAGCAGAAACCTCTGCTCCCCTTGGAGCTTTCATTCTGACAGAGAGGAGAAACATAAGTAAACATGCAGTGTGGCCAGTGATAGGTACACAAGGAAAGGAAAACAGAGACAGGGAGTGGGAGAAGAGCTGGCAAGGCTGGGTGGTGAAAGAGGATGGTCCACAGTTTTCAGAAGGGCTGGGAGAAGACTTGGCTGAGAAGTGAAAGTGGCAATGGAATGAGTCAGGTGGATAAATGGGGTAAAAGAGTCCTAGGAGAGGAAACAGCAAGTGCAAAGTCACTGAGGCAGGAGTGGGCCTAGTATGACTAAAGACCAGTGTGGAGGCCATGGTGGCTGGAGCAAGTGCAGTCCTGCAATGGTTCCCCGGGCTTGCCATTGCTCATGGGATCCTTTCCCTGCTGACATGTGCTGCTGCTTCCCCACCTGACCCCAGGCATCATCCTGGCTTTTCTCCACCAGATTCCTTTTCCCAAGGGCAGCCACTCCTCTGTCCTCAGTCATCCTAAAGCAGAATCTTCCACGGACAGCACTGCCCAACACCCTGTCCCTGTACCCCTCACTGTCTGTTAATGGAAGGTTTTGTCTTCCTGAGTTTGTGTTCCTTCCTAGCAGAAAGACCACAAGGGTGGGATGCTCAGCCTAACCACGAACTTTGCAAAGCTGTTACGAGCGCATGAAGAAGGCATCCATCAGTGTCTCGAGTGTTTAGAATGTGCACCTGAGTATATGGGGTGCTGAGTTTTCAATAGTCTCCCCTACACCCGCCAGGTGGGCAAGGCCATTGTCATTATACAGGAGAATTAAGAATTCCATCTAGACCAGCCCAGGACACAGTGATTCTAGAAAACAGCTGAGCTGAGCTTTGAACCCATGGTCCCAGTGGCTGGGGTCGGTGAGCAGAGTGCAAGCTGGTGGGGTCTATGGCTCAGAAGTGCTTGGCTTCCCAGTCAGGGGCTAAGCACTGTGAGGGCAATGAGTGGGCTGATCAGTTTTCTCAGGTCACCATCAGAATGCAGAGGGCAGACTTTAAGTTAGAGGTAAAATTCACCCTGCTCTCAGTCGGTCCAGCTTCATTTATTGGTCTATGTGCTCAGAGGAAGCTATAGCCCTCTCAAATACCCTGCCCCACCTCCCGAGGACAGGCGGCGATAGATGCTTAATGGGAGCTCGCCACACTCAGGAAAAGCGCGGAGACCTGGCCGGGGTCCCCTGACTTCTAGCCTGAAACTGACTCCCACAGTACCCTCGAACAACCCTGCCCTGGGCCTCAGTTTGCCTCCAGGAAAAGGCCAAGTCCTCACAGGTAGCTCTACAGGTGACACACCTGCTTTGGGGACCGCGGGGCAGCCGGGCGTCGAGGGTGGAAATCCAGCGTCCAAGCCCCGCGCCCAGCATCCCGGACGGCGCCCTTAGGCTGGACGGGCGAGGGGAAGGCGCGGGAGGGCGTCGGGCCCTGGCAGGAGCGTTCGCCTCGCCGCCGGCAGGCTCCGGGGGGCGCCCGCGGGAGGGCGCGGCCGGCGCGGGGGGCGCGGGCGGCGGCGGCGGGGGGCGGAGACCGGCGCGGCTTCCGCTCCCGCGCCCTGCTCCCTCCTCCCCCGTCGTCCTGGTCCGCGGCGCCCGAGGGGGAGGCGGGAGGCGCCGGGAGCCGCGCGAGGAGCCGCCGCCGCCGCCGCCGTTGCCGCCGCGCCATGGAGCCCGAGTGAGAGCGCGCAGGCTCGTCCGGCTGCCGGACAACATGGGCGCGGCGCCGCCCGGGCCGCCGCTGCTGCTCCTGACGTTGTGCTGCAGCCTGGCCCCCGCCGCGGGTAGGTGGGCGCGGGCCGCGAGAGGGCGGCGGGCAGAGACGGGGCGCGAGCGGCGGGGACAATGGCCCTGGTGCCCCGCGGCCAAGTGCGCGGGCACGCGCCGCCGCTTAGGAGGCGACTTTGCAAGTTGGGGGAGAGTTGGGGCCAGTGCCCGAGACCCCCGGAGTCCCCGGGGCCCAGGGACCGCGCGCGGGCCCTTTGTCTCCCCGCTGGGGCCCTCCCTGGGGACGCCGCGTCCCGGGCCGGTGAGCCGGGCGCGCGGGCGGCGCCATCCGCGCCAGGTGCGCCGCGGGCGGGTCCTCACCTGCCCGCCGCCCGGGGCGCGCTCCGAAATGCGCTGCGGTCTTTTGGGCAGCCAGGCAGCCCTGGCAGGCAGGGCGCGGGGCGTGGGGCCTGGGGCTGCCGCGGCTTGGGCACGTTCGGCCCAGGACAGGCCTAGCCTGCCGGGAACTAGTTGGGAAACTTTCTCGAGCTTGCTTCCAACGGCCGCGCTGCCGGCCTACGAGCTGCGAGAACTGATTTAAGTTGGGGCGAGAAAGTTATGAGCCCCGCGCGGGGCGGCCTGGTCTGTGTGGCTGCCCCTTTGATCTGCGTGGCTGTCGGTTTCAAAACGGATTGACACCTGCCAGGTGCCCTGGCGACCCAAATGACCCATTGGCCACTGGGACCCCAAACGGTGCCTCCCGGTTCGGCCGCCTCCGACAAGCGTGCAACCCCGGGGTCGGTTCCCTGGGGAGGATGTGATTCCAGAGCGTGGGGACATGTGCTTCTGCCTCAGTTGTAAACGTCGGTGGGGAGGTGAGGGCTGGGGAACTGTCTCCAACTTTTGGTGTGTCCCGAGGGGTGGAGTTGAGGTCAGGAGGACTCGAGAAATCTAAGCGGTTGGAAATGCTACACATGTTCTTTTAATTTGGAGATTACCATGTGGTTTTTGAAGCAAGCTTCTTGCTACCTAAATCATTCACTTCTGATGTCCGTGTTTTTGTTCTTCTGGAGTGTGGCTGTGCAAATGGGCACAACTAGCAAGTGTCTGTGCACTCCTAGCTGTTCACTTGGTGGCTGTTTGGGGTAGGGTAGGGGCACCTAAGGCCCCTTTGTCTGGGCTTCATTAAGGCAGACAGCTGTCTCCCTGAATAACTCCAGTGTGGACATTGCAGGGAGGTAGCCAGGCCTGGTTCTGCTCAGAATTTCTGGGCTGAAGTCTCTTCGCGGAGGACAGCGTGGAGCCAAGAGAGCTTGCTGCTGGCTTCTTCACGTCCTTCTGCTCCTGATCTCGAGCGAAGAGTTCTGTGGGAGTTTCACCTCAGAAGCTGTCTCTCTAGGGAGGATATTTACATATTTGGGCCCTGTCGTGCTAGCAAAACAAGGTGAAGACAAAACAATGACAATCTCTGAGAAGCTAGTGCCTATGCTTCGCCTTTTCTTTCCGGAAATGCTTAGGTCAGGGCTGCAAAAGGTTTTTTTTTTTTTTTGGGAGGGGGCGGGGTGGGGGGGGAAGCTGTTTGTTTTAAAGGTGGGGTTTGTAAGGCAGCTGCGTTGCTTCTCACCTTGTTGTAGTTTGAGATTTCCTGTGCATTTGGGGACGGTGTGGCCCGACTCCAGTGCTTGTTGTGGGACTGGAGACTCAAAGGAGAGTTACATGTGTGGAGTTCAGTTGTGTATGAGGCAAAAATAGAGTTGATTATTTTAACATTAGGAAGCCAGGCCTGGGAACACCAAGCTAATGTGGTAATCCAGTCCTAAAATGGAAGGAAAGGGAGGAATCTTTGTGGCACTCTTTTGACTGTTCTCACTGTCTCGATTTTCTATGTTAGATCTATGCTTCGTGAAGTTTGGAGTGAAGGCAGTAAGTAGGCAGCTAATTATTTTTCCTGATTGCTTCCTGTTGCAATTTGAAGCTGTGAGCCCACGGAAATACCTTTGTTCTAGTGGTCCCAGTGCAGAGAGTGACGTTCCCCAGCTTCCAAGCCCAGGCCTCCATCCTTGTTTTGGGGCCAGTTTATCCTGTCTGGGAGAGGGTGGGTACTGCAGGTGCCACACTGCCTGTGTCTCTGGGAGGGCCTGCTGGGCCTATGTTAACTCTGTGCTGCAGGGTCCTCTCCAAAGCAGGGCTCATGTGCCTTGATTAGTTCAAGGAGTTACCTAGTCAGCTAGTGGGGCTCAACCTTTGCTTAGCGCTTCTTGGGAGAGATCTATCTTGCGGTTTCTGCAATATTCAAACTGTTTAATTTTTGGTTATACTGTGTCACTGCTCAGGCATTAGCAGAATTCACATGTGGGGTGGGGGCAGGGGCACAGTTGGGTAAGGATTGGCCATTGCTCTCTGCCCTGCAGGATGGGGCTGCCAGCTAGGCACAGTTGCTGGGTTATAGGCACAGTTGCTGTTCGACTTTGGGTTACTTGTTAGCGTCTCTGTTTGTTATACTTATGTGTTTTCTCCTCTCCAGGTGGTGTAGAGTGCAAAATGCTGGACCCTCAGCACCATCCCTGGCCCCAGGTGGTGGTGGCAGAGCTGCAGAAACTGCCCTTTTTGGTCCTGAATGACCACAGGCTATGACATTCTGGACTTTTCAGGGTGCTGCCTTCGGTTTGCAGTCTACTTAGTAACTCATTGATTGCTGCAGCCTCAGAGAGGGGATTGAGAGGTACAGTAGTTAGTAGTGTGAGCAGGGTCCTTGCCTTGCCACTTGCCACTGGGAAAGCTTGGGCAGCTGACTCCACCTTCATGTGTCATTTTTTTTTCCTGTGACACGGTGACAACAGTCATCTCCTCATTTTCAGCCCTTGTTATCCTGGCTGTTTCTTTCCTTATCTGGTACCATGTTAAGTGCAGGGGGCAGAATGGGGTAGGAAGACATATGGGACCAGTTTCTGCCACCATGGCTTTCAGTGTGGGCTGGGAGACAGGCTAAAGTACAGTCATCGGAGAGCTATGCCCTCACCCAGACTGCCTCACTGGAAGTCCCAGAGCCTTGTCCTCATGCACAGGATGGTCTCTTCTGAAAGAGACCAGCTCATGCGGCATAGTCTGGCTGTGACCCAGAAAGTGATACAAGCTTGTGGAAGGCTTTAGGCAAGGCGATCGGAGATGTAGGCTAGAGAGGGAGCCCCTAGCCTACATAGGGAGATGTCCTAGATGAAAAGTACGAAGTAGATATTTTGGTTTTCAAAATTGAGGTGAACATTGCTTAATGTAAATTAGCCATTTGAAAATATTTACTCCATAAGCATTTAGCATATTTATAATGCCTCCATTGCCCCAAAAGAAAACTGCATAGTTGTGATTTCCCTTCCCCGTAGTAGAATCTATATTCTCTCTGGGGATCTGCCTGTTCTAAGCATTTCCTAGAAATTAGGCAGATGAATGGATGGATGAATGGATGGATGGATTAATAGATTGATTGATTTTGAGGTGTTCCCCTCACCCCCATGTTGCCCGGGCTGGTTTCAAATTCTTGGGCTCAAGTAATCTTCCTGCTTCAGCCTCCCAAGTAGCTGAGCTAAAAGACATGTGCTATGGTTCCTGACTGCATTTCCTATAAATGACTCATGTAATACTTTGGTGTACTACTGGGGATTGAACCTAGGGCATTCACAATGAGTTACAGCCTTATTTATTTATTTTTTGAGGTGGGGTCTTGCTAAGTCCCAAAGTTGGCCAGGATGGGCTCACACTTTTAGTCCTCTTGCCTTCACTTCTCATGCTGCTGTGGCATAATGTTTTGTGGCATAAATCAGTATTCGCATCACTTTTGTGACTGAATAATATTTTATTGTGTGGATATACCCCACTTTGCTTACCCATTCATTCTTCAGGTTCATTTATGTGTTTTTGTCTTTTTGAGATAGGGTCTCCCTATACAGTTCAGGCTGGCCTTGAGCTCACTTTTTAGCCTGAGCTTCTGGAACTTGGAATAATCCTGCTTCAGCCTCCCCAGTGCTGGGGTTACAGGTGTATGCCACCACGCCTGGCTTTTCCTGCAGTTCAGTTGATCTCATTGGTTCTTTCACCAATAGGACATGGGGGCCAGATTGTCTTAGTGGAGTAGGACAGAGGCAGGGCTCTGTCCTACATCCTCTTGCTGAGGTTCAGAAACATGACTGGGGGCTGGGGAAGTGTCTGCCTGGCAAGTGCAAGGTCGTGAGTTTGAACCCTGGTCGTGAAAAAAAAAAAAAACAGAAACATGGCTGGCAATAAGAACAAGCTAGAGAGCCAGTGCTGGGCTTGGGGGAGGAGGGCCAGGGGCCAGGACCCAGGGAGGAATGAATACTCTGGTCAGTTGCCCAGAAATCCCAAGGGTGCTGGACATTGTGGCGTAGGAGGCCTCATGGAGGCTCACTTAACAAAGTCTCAAAATGGGGAGTCTGGTGGGCAGACCATGGGGAGCTGGGGGCTGCATCCAGCTCCTTGGCTTCATGGTTGTTCACACATTTGTTAAGAAAGCATTGGCATGTGGGCTCTGAGCCAGCTGCCCTGCAGTGCCGTCTTGGGGAGGAAGACAGCCCTGGTCCAAATATGATGGGTAGAGGCAGCTGTGGGGCACATTGGGGAGGGTGTGTGGCCCCAGGGCACCCCTGGCAAGTTGGCTGTCTGTTTGCTCTTCAGCCCTGGAAAGCCAGTTCCTGGCTTTCAGCCTCGGTTCCTGCATCTGCAGAGTTGGGCCTGTGGTGTACACATTGCTAGCAGTGCTGCTGGATCAGGTAAGGGATGTGGAGCCCATTTCTTGCAGGCTGTTGTGGGAAAAGTGTCAATAGATCCTGCTCTGAACATCCAGGTTTCTTTTTTATTTATTTATTTATTTGTTTGTTTAGTTAGTTATTTTTATGGCTGGCTAAGCCTGCCCTGGGGGTGGGGCTGGCACAGCATGTGGGGCTGGGGATCGAACTGTGGTCCCTGGGGTTGCCTAAGCTTGCCTAAGCAGGCACTTTAGACCACTGAGCCATCTTGCCAGCCCCCATCCAGGTTTCTTTTGGAAGGGACCTGGAAGACATGATGGAGAAGCAGAGTCCCTAGTACCCTTGTCCATTTGGGGCCAGGAGGTAGGTACAAGGTTTATGCTGGTTAAGGGGTGGCCCACAAGGAGTGGCTGAAGCCCCAAGTCAGGACCAGAGCCAGCTGCTGGCCTGGGTGAGTGGGGACCACCTTCCAGGGCAGGAGTGAGGGGTCCCTGTACCTCTGAATGCTGTAGAAGAGTGTGTAGACTGAGCCACCCCTGCCCACCTGGCCAGTGCACAGTGGTCCCTGCCCATTCTTGGACCTTCCGTAGTTGTCCTGCAGTTCCAGGCTCAGTCTTTGGTTTCTGGTTTGTCTTGGTTGGCCTGCCACCGCATAGGGACAGTTCATATTTTACTGACCTTGCATGGGCCCTAGGTGTGCTGGAGCCTGTGTTCTGCGGGGTAGCAGCAGCTGTGTGGTGTGGCCATTGTGCTTGGATGAACCTGCCATGTGATAGATTGTGTTGCCTGCCTTCTGTCCTCTGGTTTGGGGCTCAGGGTTTCTCTCCTGGACTCCTGGTGAAGTCACCAGTAAGCCCTTTTTCGGGACTGTACTTTCTGCATACTGTCTTACCTTATTTAAGCCAATGCAAGTTCTTGTGTTTTGGAGCATTTGCTTTCAGTTTCCCTAGATGCAGTTTTTCTTGTGGAGGCAAGTTTGTCAGGGGAAGAGAAGTTTTAGCCTTTTTGGGGTCTTGGGTGCCCTCTGGAGAGTCTGATGGCTGATGCTGTCCTAGGAGGGAGCTGGGGACGGCAGCACATAGCGCAACTGCTGCGGAAGTCTGGGCCGTAGAGGGTCCCTGGAACCACTACCCCTGCTGTGTGCCTCAGTTTCTTTATTTATATAAGGAAACCAGCTGGCTAAGAACTCTGAATCCTTTTCAGCCTGAGGCTTGTTTTTCTTCCTTTGGGAACCTGATGCCTCTAGACTGTTAGAGCCCAGGGTGTGCCCCAAAGAGGGTGCCTCCTCCATTGCCCTCCATGGCCCTTATCTTCCTGTTTCTGTTGGGCTGTATGGGTCCCCAGAGAGCTGTCTAACTCTTACCTCAGCCCTTCCAGGATCCTTTCCTCTCAGACCCAGCTGTTCACCACCCAAGTCTGTGATCCCAGTCCTTGTCTCTGCAGTTCTAGCACCTCATCTCTGTGGCAGCCTCTGTCCTTTCCCTTGGGCTGGAAACACCGAGGACATTAGGACATGCAGTGTACAGGGTGCCTCTTCATGGGAGGTGGTGGTGCAGGCAAGCTAGTGGCCTTCATGGCTGTCTGGTCTGGACCTGAGCCCTCTGCCCTCCCCGCCTCCTGGGGAGCTCCCCCTCTCCCAACATGGGGCTGGGTCAGGACTCTGTCTTTTTTTTCCAAGTGCTGTGTAGCCAAGCTGTACTGTGCTGCTAGAGGCCTAGCCAGTGTGACATCTGCGCCCCAGGCCTGTGCTGGGCCTCTCAGCGTGTCTTCTCAGAGGTGGTCCAGTTGGGCTGAGCGGCTGTGCAGCCAGACTGCCTGATGTGGGCCCTGCCACCAGCTGCCCATGCAACCATAGCCGGACCTTCCAGCTGCTGTGGTACTCTCCATCTGTAGCTGGTGAGGATTAAGGGTCCATTCCAAGCTGGGGGCTGAACGTTTGTACATTCTCTTTGACACAGCTGGGCAGTAAGGATGCGCCCAAGGGGGCTGCTCCTAGGCCTGTGGCAGGCTGGGCTGGCCACATGGGCTCTGCATGGTGCCTTCATGTGGGGGACCATCTCTGGTGCAAAGGCCTGGAATTGTACCACAACTTTCCTCACACTAAGCATATGCTATGTTATACCCTAGCCCTTGTGACATTATTTTCCATTCGGAGCCACTTTTTTGCTTTTTGTTATAAAATATATGTTCCATAAAATTTTGTCACTTTGACCATTTTTAAGTGTACAGTTCAATGAGTGGATATATACTTGGTATAGTACAATCGTCACCATAATCTGTTCCAAAAAAACTTTATCACCCTTAACAGAAGCACTTACTATTAGGCTCTCACTTTCCATTCTTCCCCCTAGGTGCCAGTAAACTGTTCTGCTTTAGTTTGTCTGTTCCAGGTTCCTTATATTTGTGGACTCACATAAACCTGTCTGGCTTATTTATGTAATGTTTAGCGTAAATACTTAGCATAATATTTTAAAGGTTCATCCAAGTTATGTATGTGTTAGAATTTCCTTCTAAGGCTGAATATACTTCCTCGGAGGGAGGACCACGTTTTGCTGCCTCTGACCCTTGGGTGTTTTTTGCCTGTGCCGTGGTGAATGACGCAGCTGCGAACACTGGTGCACGAGTGCCTGAGTTCTTGCTTCCACTTCTCAGGGGTGCCTACCCGGAAGTGCAATGACTGGTAATTCAGCTTTTAAATTTCAAGGACCTGTCACATGGTCTTGGATGGCAGCTTCCCCTTCTGCATCCCAGCAACAGCGCTCAAGAGTTCAGCATCCTGGGACCTGGAACATAGCTCAGTGATTCAGCGGCAACCTGGCAAGCAAGTTTAGCTTTCTCCCTGTGGGGGCCAATACTTAGTTTTCCTTTCTTTCTTTTCTTTTTTCTTTTTTTTTTTTAACGTAGTCTAGCTATTCTAGGTGAGAAGTATAATTGTATTGTGGTTTGGATTTGCATCTCCCTAATGGGTAATGATGCTGAGCATTGTTACCTGTACTTTTGGGCTTATTTTTTCATACATGTATTTTTAAATGCAAGAAATACGTAAATGAATGTTTTCTATTTGTGAAGTTAGATGGATGTCTTTTCATTGTTACCTGTTTATTTCTCCCTTTAGAGATGACCAGACCTTTAACACATAGTTTAATACCTTAATTTTTTAAAAAACATGTACCTGTTTTTTTATGTACATCTCTCTACCAGTCATTTGTCCCAGACTTTCGTCTGCTCTGTTGCCTGTCTTTTCTGCTTGTTGATGTATCTTGCACATTTTTCTTCCTCCTTGTCTTATCTGGGGATCAAATGCAGGACTGCTCTACCATTGAGCTCCGTCCCAGTCCTTTTGGTTTGTAATCTTTAGACAGGGTCTTAGGGCTGAGAAGATAGCTCAATGGCATAAGATCCTGCCTGGCAGGCTCAAGGTCCTGAGTTCAATCCCTGGTACCAAAGCAAAACAAAAAAACCAGACAAGATCTCACTAAGTTGCCCACGTGTAACCTAAACTTGCAATCCTCTTGCCTAGCCCCCCTCAGTGCTGGGGTTATGGGCATAGGACACCTGGCTATCTTACACATTTTCTTTCTTTTTTTTAGATTTATTTATTTGGTACAGAGTCTCACTATGCAGCTTGGACTCATAGTGATCCTCCTGTCTCAGCTTCCCCAGTGCAGTGAGATTATAGGCGTGCACCACCATGCCCAGTTTCAGTGGCCAACATGACATACAGTACTGAGGATCAAACCTGGGTCCTTGCACTTGCCAGGCAGGTACTTAGACGGCTGAGCAAGATCCCCCGTCTCCTTTTATATTCTCTATACCTTTACTTTCGGATCTCTCTCTCCTTCCCTCCCTCATTCCCTCCCTCCCTTCCTCCCTTTCTTTCTTTCTTTTTCTTTTTTTTTTTTTATTTTGCTGTGTTTCCCAGACATCTTGCTTTGAGAAAGAGAGTGTCTCTGTGTAACTGACCTTGAATTTGTGGTAATCCTCCTGCCTCAGACTTTCAATGCTGGGATTTGGGGCATGCATCACTATATCTGGCAGGATCTTATTTTTTGTACCATATTTCATGGAATCCACACAAGCAAGCTTTTTTTTTGCAGTACCAGGTATTGAACTCAAGACCTTGCACTTGTCAGGCAAGCACTTATTCCACTGAGCTATCTCCCCAGCCTGGCAAGGGGCATTTGAATTCTTTCTGAGTTTTGATTCTGTTCAGGGATTGTGCAGGGAGTGCCTTATTTACCTGTCTGCTCAGAGTAGAAACTTTTTTCAAGGGTATATTGAGTCAGAGTATGTCTACTGATTTTTTTTAAACTTTATTTATGTTATGACTGGTTCATCCTGCCCAGGGAGTGGGGCTGGTGCAGCATGTAGTGCTGGGGATTGAACCGTGGTCCCTACGGTTGTCTAAGCAGGTGCTTTAGACCTCTGAGCTGTCTTGTCAGTGCCCCTCCCCCCCCTTTTTTTTTTTTGATATTAACACTTTCTTTTTAAAGACTGAGACTGGGGCAATAGCACAGAGGCATAAGTGCCTACCTGGAAGCACAGGTCGTGAGTTTAATTCCCAGCCCCACATACTGCACAAGACCTGGAGCTGGGCATGGTGGTGCATGCCTGTGATCCCAGCACTCAGGAGGCTGAGGCAGGAGGATCTCTGCAAATTCAGAACCAGCCTGGATGCTACAAAGATAAGTACAAGGCCAGCTTGAACTGCATAGCGAGACCCTGTCATAAAACAAAAACAAAAAAAGACTGCACCATTTTATAATATACAAATCATCTATGCAAATACATGCTTTACCATATTTTCTTTAATTTATGGTAGCATTTAATAGACTTGAAGTGTTGTAAAATTAGTATCAATATGTTTAAAATTATAACACGTTTTGATTTGTGCTTCCCTCATCACTGAGGCCATTTGTACTTATTTTTCTGCATGTGACCCACTGTTATCCTTGATCTATTTTTCTGTTTCTTTGTCATTTGCTTAGTGATTTGTTAGGAACTCCTTGTTAGGTGTAGACAATAATTTGGTATATTCAACTCAGATTTTACTTCTGGTAAAGTCTCTAGCTGGTCCTTAATCTTTTTTCCCTGTTATTATAATAGCATTAAAAAGTTTCGTGTAACAAAAACTCTCAGTCCTTTCCCTTATGGCCACTGGGTTGCATGTCATATATTTCTGTCCTAGCTTATAGCTACATTCTTTACGTTCTTTTAGAATTGTTGGTCTTTGGTGTTTCACATTCAGAAGGTATTCTACTTGATTTTTAAAAATATGGTATGAGATAGGAATCTGGCCAGTGGATAGAGATTGTCCCAACACATGCATGCAGGTGGCCTGTCCTGTCCCTGGTCATTTAAAAACCAGTCCTTGATGCATGCATGGTGCCCACTGATGCCTGGCTCTGAATTCTGGATGTGTTTGTCATGGGGCCTGTGGGTCTCTTTGTACTACTGTGTTGCTCCTTTAATCTCTACCATCAGAATATCTTTTGAGATCAATTGTGCAAATGCCCTCCTTATTGTTCTTTCAATACACTGTTGATTCTTCTGGCAGCGCTTACTCTTTTGTGATAAACTTCAGAGCTAGCCTATCACACTCTGTCTTTGATCTTTTAGTCCAGGAACAGTAAATGGTGACATGCAACAGGTGTCAGTGGGCTGGATTTTGAGTGGTTTCCGACAAGCTAGCTGGTCCCTGGCTGGGGAAATCAATTCATCTGCCGCCTGTCATGGAGCCAGTCTTGACATTTGCAGTTTTTGTGACACTGTGGAGTGCATTCATGATGCCGATCATGCTGAGTGGCCTGCTGCCACACTCACACCAGTGTCTGCCCAGCAAGCCAGTGCCAGTGCAAGCTAATTTCAGCATTAGCCCAAGGCAAATATAATTACTAAGTAAATTATTGCTCCCCTTCCCTAGTCCATTCCAGACTAAAGTATGAGCACTTTAATTTCTTCCCCAGGCTGCACCCCTCTATTAGCCCAGATGGAGAGGCGGTACCTGCCTGGCAGAGCACTCAGGAAATTGCTCAGTGGGGCATTAATAGCTGCCTGAGCACGTGGCCAGCACTCACCAACCTGGGTGCCCTCCAGTCTTCATCCACTCTCGGGCAGCTACTACCATCTTAGATCTGCCTGGAAGGGGTGTCTGGTCTCTATGATAGGAGCCGAAACTGTTTGCAATGTGCCTGCTATGGTGAGGTGGTTTCAGAGCAAGATGTGTTGGTCTTGTTGCTTTCTGGAACCTTCTCCATGTCCTCTTTTTTTTTTTTTTTTTTTTCCGTGTTCTCTTAACTTACCCTCTGGTTAGAATAATTTTTCCTAAACTGTTGTTGCATCCTTCCCTTTCTCAGTAAACTGCAACAGTTCTCTAGTGTCTAAAACCAGGACTTTGGGGCAGGCAGGCCTTCTTTAGCCTCTGCTCTCTGCCACAGCCTTTTGCAAGCAGATTTATTGCCTTGGAGTCCAGAACCTTCTGTGGCCTGCCACCAACCAAGGAGAGGCTTAAGGATAGTCCTTTTTGTCTACCTCTGGCATCTGATACATACTCAACATCTGTCTCAAGACTCCTGAGTCCTTGATTGACAAAGGTGTGGATCTTGCCCATCCTGCCCTTCCTTCACCTGTCCTGCTATGTGACAGAGGCTTCTGGGGCTACACACAGGGACTCCCTGCAGCCTGTGTTTCTGAGCACCTGCAACAAACAGAGCTGCTTTATTGTGGAGAACCTGGTACATTCCAAACAGACTTGACTATAAAGTCCCATGTCCGTGTGACACCAGTGACCTTGTACTGCCTGGGCTCTGGAATATCACAGTGGGACTTGTCACCTGTGTCTTTGACTCTGTACTTTCATCATTTTCAAAAATCTTTATGTACCTAATTTTAATTGTGGGAGAGTGAAATAATAGAACTATGAAATTTTGAGCTGAAACGTGTTAGTGCATTTGAGTTAAATCTTCAGAGTAGTGGCTGAGTGAGGAACGTGAACATGGAGAGTGTTGCCCTTCCCGTGTCATGCCCTTGGGAGTCCATGCACTTGTTGCGGTCTCATTGTCGGGGCTGGGGAGGGGAGTAGCAGGGGGCAGGGTTGAGGTTTAGCTCCTTAGGGCCCTTTCCTACTGATACACTGGGAGAAGGGCCTCGCCTGCCGTGGTCACTTCCTGCTGCTTCAGAAGGCTTCTTATGCTGCTGTGGTCACTAAAGTGCCAGGATTTTGCTTTCCTCTCTCTGCTGTGGCAGCTTCTATGAGTAGCTGGTACTGGTGGCCTGCTGACCAGCCCACCAGGGCCTGCAGTGGGGTTTGCTCTGGCTTGGTGGTGTTTGCTCTGTTTGCTCTGTGTCTGCCTCCTTAGGGCTGAGTTTCTGCACCTCATGGTGCTCTGGAGCAGCCCCTGGGCAGGGACCATTTATGTACGTGTGTATACATCATCGTATCTCTCTACAGACAGGTGGCCATCTGGCTGGGACAGGGACAGGGGCCATTGCTTCTGGTAATAGTCTGTGCACAGCATGTCATACTGGTGGACTGGGACACAGAGAGCTGTGTCACATATGGGCAGGGCTCCATGTGGCCCTGTCTGCTGACCACGATGTTGTCTGTACCGTGCGGTCTTGGACCCCCTAGCCTATGACCCTTGAATTTTATCAGGTAGAACTGGTAGACTAGCTGGCTGATGATTGGGCTTCTCAGCCAGTGCCCCACCTTCTAGCAGAAAGGTTTGTTCAAAATGAAAGCAGAGCTGACAGCTCTTGGCCACTTTAATTTTTTTGGAGGGGGAAAGGGAGTGGTACTGGGGATTGGTGCTAGGGTTTTTGCACTGAGCTACATCTCCAGTTCTATTATTATTATTATTATTATTATTATTATTATTATTATTATTATTGACAGGGTCTTACTAAGTTGTTCAGGTTGGGCTTAAATGTACTATCCTCCTGCTTTAACCTCCTAGAATCCTGGGACAAGAGGTATGTGCCCCCATAATCAGTGCATTTTAGCTTTCAGAAGTTCTTTTTTTTTCAGAACCAGGATCTGAAAAACTCGGGTCCTTATGCTTGCTAGGCAAGCACTTGTTCTACTAAGCTATCTCCCCAGCCCCTAAAATTTTCTATTTTTAAAGATTCTTCTCAGGAATACTCTGTTTGCTAAGCAGCAATCTTTCCTGCCTGTATCCCAGCATGGCTAATGGCTGACCAGGGCTGGTCCTGCCAGGGGCAGAGGTTTGTAGGTTCTCCTTTCTATTAGCTTTTCACAATTTGGAGAGCTCTAAGGTTCCAGGACAGCTTCATGACCCTTGGGCTAGGAGTAACTGATTTGAAGGGGATGTGATTCTGTGCTCGGACATGGGGAGGGGTAACTGCAAGGAAGGTATCAGGCTTCAGGTGGTCTCCTCGCCCATCTCTGAGGGTCCACAGCACTGCGCCAGGTTTCCTCTGGTGGACGAGCTCCTGCCCTGCTTTGGAGACCACAGATCTGACCAGTTTCCTCTGAACTCAAGACCTTCCCAACACTTACCCCATTGGGATGGGATGTGGCTGAGATTGGGAACCACCATGCCCACTGGTCACACTCCTAGGACAATTGCTGTGTCCCTCAGGGGACTTCTTAGGAAACCTTACAAGTATCTCCTGGCCTCTGGTCAGGGACCTGGTCTTAGCAAAATGAGGTTTTAAAGTCTCATGGGGATAGAAATCTTAGGGGATGGTAAGAGTTAGATGGGAAGTGGTTCGGGACTTACCAAGCCTGCCTGGCTTGTACAGCAGAGCAGGATGTGGAAATAGAAGGAAGGCTCAGTGAGGAGCACATCCCAATCCCTGGCCTGCCGGTCACTTGGTGGCTGCTCTTGCTTTTGTAGATATGAAGAGTTCCTTTCTTCTTGTCTGTAGTATTTAAGGTCACTGGGAGCACTCCAGCAGGTCATGCCACCATAGCACAGGTGGCTAGGTGTGTGTCCATCCATTAGCCACAGCCTGGTGCTCACTGTCTGGGACACCCAAGTGCTGTACCCTGCCCCCAGATTTGCTGTGAACAGCTGAAGAGGTAGCAGCAAGCTGCAGGGGTCCTGAGGCCACCCTGCCTGGAATCTGGAGCACTGCTGGCCTCCTCCACCTGTTCTGCCCAGCTCACATTCCTGTTCCATGCACAGCACTCTGGTTTCGGCCCAGCCTTTTAACTCTGGGCCTCAGTTTCCTTCCTTATAATGGGTGATGGTCATTGTGCCCCACCCCTGCATCACTAAGAAGATGCAAAGAGGCAGTGTTGGGAACTGCTTATTATAGGGCTATTAGGATTGGCCATTAGGATTAGGATTTTTTGCAGGACCAGGGTTCGAACTCACAACCTTGCACTTGCCGGCTGGCACTTGTGCCACAGAGCTATCTCCCCAGCCCCCAGGATTAGGATTCTTATTGTAATTGTTCCTATGAGGGGGAGAGCTTTCAGGATTGTGGCCTCGTAGTTAGTGGGAGTGAAAAGGCTGTGACACTCTGCCCCACACTTCAGCCCGTCAATTTCATTGAGAGGGGTAGGAAAGCCAGTTTGCATGAATCAGTGGATCTGTTCAGTACTAATCTTGGGCCCTGCAGAAGTAGAACTGCATTTATTTTGTTGTGGGAATCCTGCTGGGGTAGGTACAGGGTCAGAGGAGCAGGTGCAGGTGTCTGAGATGTCCCTGTCCTGTGGCCAGTGTATGGCATTTTGGAGGCTGGCCAAGCCCTGGCAGGTGCTGCCATATAGTTTCTGCATGGCAGCTGTCTAGGAGACCTGGGTTCTCTTCTGCTGCCTTTCTCATGACCCCCGATACAAGGCGCTGGTGGCCTGGCTGCGTTCCTCTCTGGTAGGCTTCCCTTGCTGACTGAAGCCTTTTCTTCTTCCCTGTTTGGGCTTACCTGCTTTTCCCTGCCCATACTGCCTTCTCTAGGATCCTCACTCTCAGCCCAAGGTCCCTGCTTATCCCTTCCCTTGCCTCTGGACATGGATGGCTGGTGCTTTTTCTCTGGACTGCTAGCCAGACCCTGAGCCTGGTAGATTCTCCGTGATTAGCGAGGATGTTGCCCTCCAGCCTGTGTACCCCACTGACTCTGCAGTAGAGGGCAGAGCATACTATCTTCTCCTCTACAGGCTTTTGTGGCTCCCCTTTACCTTCAAAGCCCTGACTGACAGAGTTTGAACTCTGTGCTGACCTCTGTAGGCCTCACCAAAACCCATTAAGGATTTAAACTTAATATTCCCCAAGACGGGGCGCGGTGTCTCCTCCCAGCTCTTAGGAGGCAGTAAACAGGCAGATCACTATGAGTCTGATCTAGTAGTAAGACCCTGAGTACCCTGTAGACTCTTCCTATATATATATATATATATATATATATATATATATATATATATATGTATGTAATACCTATGCAACATTATATGTATATTATATAACACATATATGTGTGTATGTGTGTGTGTGTATATATATATAGATAGATAGATAGATATAGATATTGATATTCCCCAAAGGATGTTAATGCTTGGAGAAGCTTTGCTAAGACCAGAAGGCAAGGGGTTAAGCACAAGCCATGTCATCTCCAAAGACAACTTGAGTTTTTCCTGTGTTTTCATCTGTCCACTCAGTTGCACACAGGACAAAAGTGTCATTGGAGCCATCGGTGACATCTTATTGGGTTCTAGGCAGCAGCCCCTGGGGCCTTGGCACCCACGTTGCCACTATTTTCCAGGAATAGTAGATTATTTGAAAGCACAGCCTCCAGATTTTGCTCAATAAACAGATTTTGTAGAGTGATGATACATTTGGCAAGTCTTTATTATTACTATTTTTTTTTGACACTTAAAGAAAATAAGAGCTGGTACAAAGGTATGTTTGTTTCTGAAATGTGTTTCCTTCCCCAGATGTTCCTTTCTGCCAATTCCAAAATGCGTTCTGAGCTCAGTTCTCCAGTTTCCTCTCTGTAGGGCAGAACAATGAGATCTTTGTGACCGCAGGGGAACCGCTTCCCTCCCCAGTGGCTGTGGGGGAGGGGCTCGAGCCATCCCACCTTCTCCCACCTCCGTGGAAACAAGCCTGTGCCAATGCGGCAGAGGGTCTGGCTCCCTGGCAGTCTCCTTTCCCATGGTGGTAATTTGCAAGGTCGTGGCTAGGGCTACCTCCGTCTGCACCTCTGTTCTCAGATCCTTGAGTTTGAAGAGAGGCCTCTCATCAAATTCTCATGTCAGGCACTAGGGCTTGGTCCTGTCTTTGTTACCTGGGGTCACACACGGAGCCCTTTCCTTGGCTGTGTTTTTCTTGTGTCTGTGCTGGTTCCTGCTCAGAGGGCTATCCAGTCTTCAGGATACTGCACAGATGCAGAGCTGGCAGAGGGCCAGGGAGAACCTGATGGGAGTCACCAGAGTGCAGCAAACCAAGTCGCAGACTGGGCCGCTTGTCACTTACTGTTGTGCTGGGGGTTGAACCCCAGGATCCACGCCTGCTAGACGAATGTGCTCTCACTGAGCTGCACCCCACCCCCAGCATGTCACTTCTTTACTTAAGATGAGTGGTTTTAGATGGGCAAGGTGGGCTCATTCAGGAGGCATGAGCCTGCACACGCATGACACATACACACATGTATACACACATGTGCACAGCACATTCAAGTGTCTGTGGTTGATTTCAAAGGGCTGCTACAAGTCCTGCACAATGCTTGTACTTAGAGTGGTTTTGATACTGACCTTAAGTAAGTGCAGTCTGTAGGGAGTTGCTTTATTTGGGGTGTATGTTTAATGGAAGTCCTTATTTTTCAGTGAGTGCATCCTGCTTTAGAACCCCCAAGATTAAAAAATTAGACAAAAGCAGCTGGCGTTGGTTGCGCACTTCCAGTACAGTAGGTGGGTTCTGAGAGATATTGGGTGGGTTCCTTTAATGCCTTCACTGCCCTGTGGCTAGGGTGTCGCCACCCTTATGGCATAGAAACTCAGATTGAGATAGGTGAGTAACTTGCAGGGTGTATGGAGGGGCTAGAGGCCAGCAGATGGTGGCTCTGTGCATAATGCTGTTGTTTGCAGTTTAAGTTGTTTCCTTTGTGTTCAGTGGGCCCCGTGCTGAGCTGCCCCATCTTTGGCTTCTTTAACCTCTTTTTAACACATGGGGAAACTGAGGCTGAGGCAGGAGTAGCCATGTCAGAACTGTCTCCTAGGTGTTGATGGTGCTGGTCTTCTCTCTCATGAAGTTAGTGCCTGTGTAGATGGAGCCTCCTAACCTTGGGTGAAAGCTTTGACCACCCCAGAGAGTGATTCTCCTCCAACCATAATGGCCCAGGGTCCAGGGCTATGAATCAGACTCAAAGATCTGAGGAGAGGTGCAGATGGAGGTGGCCCCCCACAACCCTGAGTGTGTCTCCATCCCAAGATCCTTTCTCTTGCTCTGTGCCGTGGTTGTGGGCCACTTCCGGGAGCCTGGCAGGCCAGGAGCCATGGAACTGAGATGGTATGTAATCAGAATGCTATATTTTGTCGAAAATAAGAATGTTAGTAATGGGCTGGTTTCTGGCAAGTCAAACTGGAACTCTGAAATACATATTTTTCTCTGCTTTGCCCTAAACCTTCTAATTAGTGAAAACGCACATTCACAGACTTAAATCAAATGTCATATTCCCTCACGACTTGTCCTGGACATCACTGAGTTGGTAACATTCCATTGTTGCTAAATTAGGGCTTATAGAGTGTGTGTGCACATGTGTGTGCGTGTGCATAGGGGTGAGAGGGAGGGAGAGACAGAGGTGCCTCAGGGGACTCCGGGGGCCCATTTCCTTCCGACTCAGGCTACACTGGCCCATCCACATGCGCATGGACTCAACAATGAGACAGATATCCACCCAATTAAAAGGCAGTTTATAGAGGAAATGGCTTTCCAATTTATAGGGGGGAAAGCATTCTTTAAGAAACAGCTCTGCTGTGCAGTGTCCCCCAGCTCGACCTTCTCTGCAGTGGGCTCCCTTAACAGGGTGGGTTTTGGGTAAGGTAATTTGTCTGTGGGAACCAGCCCTGCAGTGGACATTTCCTTTTTCCTCACCAGGGTTCTGGCCAGATACAAAGAGTGCATCTGAACTGGCTCTGGTGGGCTGTGGGGTTCTGGAACTTGGGTAGAAGGTATGGGGATTGGTCAGCTGTCTGGTACTGGGCTAGTGGGCTGGCTGTGTGAAGCAGTGCAGTAGAGACACTTGGATCATTTGTATTTATATCTGGTTGTTTGGGTTGGGGACAGTTACTTGTGTAGTCTTTAGCAGTGGTGAGATCAAGAAAGTCACTGCCCTTTGCAGGAACCCATGTGGTGGGGCCCCAGTGAGTGGACATCAGTTTCTCTGGTCTATGGAAGCAAGGGGAGGCATGGAGGGAGCCAAGCTGGGCATCTCCACTGCTCCCTGTGCTGCTGCCTGTCTCGTTGGGGTCGCCTATCTGACCTGACTTTTATGAGTGCCATCTTGCTTCAGTCGCTAGGCCAGTGCTTTCCCTGGGCCAAGACTAAAAAAACAGCTCTGGGAAATCCTGGGGGCAAAGGAAACAAACTTGATTTCCTCACTGTGGAACTTCTCAGAGCCTTTAAAATGGTAACTAGACTCCAGGCTGTGCCTCCTCTGGGGAGAGAGAGCACCAAGCTGCGCTCTGGTGCTGCAGTGCTGTTCCTCCCATCACCTTCACTCTGCTATGGCTTTGTCGGGTGGTTGTGACTGGGCAGTATGCAGTGACAGGTCTGAGTCTAACGTCCTGGTCAGTTGTGTTGATTGGTCACTTGGGTGATTCGTGTACTTTCCTGTTTTCTGGGGTGCATTCTGGATTTCCCTTTTCAATGAGTTTTGTGCATTTGGTGGCCTGGGGAAAGGTCATGGAGGAAGAAGTAGCCTAGGCTTGGAGAGCTGGGCTTGAGCCTGCCTTCTGTGTCGTGCTCAGCATGGGCGCCCTGGGTCCTCTTCTCTGGAGAGAATTGTATGATCCTGCCCCACCTTCATGGGCAGCTTGAGGCTCAGCTCTGCTGAGACAATGCCAGGCCCCAGTAGGCCCGCTGGTGGATGCCGCTGTGCTCTCTTGCCTCTCCTGTGTCTTGAGGTCTGCTGTCCCTATGTGTGTTGGGCCAAGGGCCACATGTGAGAACATCGATTGAGAACAGGTGGTTAGAAGGTCAGGGGTCTCGTGATAATCTGATGGTCCTTCTTGGAAGTGTCCTGGCTGAGAGTCACCCTCTGCTGATAGGAATTAGGACACACACAGACGCATGCATGCACATGCGTGTGCGTGTGTGTGTGTGTGTGCACACACACAGTCGTGGAAGAGGCCCGGGTCACCTGGATGTATAGCTCCTGGAGTTGGCATCCTCATGGTGCTGCCTGTGGTGGAAAACTCAGCTTGCAGTGGGGGCCCCAACTGACCCCCTGGCAGATAGGCAGCAGACCTTTTTCCGGCTCTGGGCCTTTGCTTACCTCTTAGGACTTCCTGGAGTGGTGGAGCAAAGCCCGGTACCTGAGCCCAGGCTATGTCCAGAGCAGAGGTCTAGGGACAGCTGCCTATTGTCCTTGACCCAGGTCTGCATATCCTACCTCTCCTAAGTCCTGGGTTCAGAGAACAGTCCTCAGCTCTGGGAATTGGGACCCTGTAGCCTATCTCTGGTCACCAAAGATCTGGAAGCCCCTGTCTTGCTTCCCTGTGCTTGAAGGTGTCTGAAACAGTCACCTCCTTTTCTTTTTATCTTTTGTAAGTGATTTCTTATTTCCTGCTCCACCCATAGACCTGCCCCTTGTATGTTTCCTGTCTGCCTGCTTCTCTGACCTTTGAAATATGGTCCCTGCTCGGGAAACTTCCCTGGACCTCAGAGTTAATTACGGCCTTCCTCTGGGGCCATGTGTGTGCGCGTGCATTTTTGGGTGTGTGAGTCTGAGCATGGATGTGAGTTATGGAATGTACTAGGAGTGGAGAGACTGGGATGAGGTGCTGGCACGGGCAGGGGATGTTGGCTGTGTGAGATGGGGTTGCCTGGGCCAAGAGGCAGGGGTGAGCGTGGAAGGAGAGGAGGCAGGGAGGTGCTGGAGCCAGGAGGATCTGAGGCATGAGTATGGGGAATAGGACAGCTCTCACTCCCCAGGAGAGCTTGGAGAGGGAAGGTAGGGAGGCAGCGTGAAGAGGCAGCCTTGTTCTGGAGCCCTTCTGTGCACCATGCCCTGGAGTACAGTTCCATGAAGAAGTGCAGTTCCCAGGTCACTTGTTAACCCTGTAGAGGGGACAGCTTGTGCTGTGGCAGCCCCCTGGCTGCCTCTCTGCTCTCCCCTGTCTGCTGTGCCTAGAAAGCTCCTGTCTTTGGACTCCTGCAGACAGGCTTGGCTTCACAAGCTCCTGAGCACCCCTACTCTCAATTTAAAAAAATAATCCCAGCAGTCAGGGTTTAGGAAGAGAAAAGCTATTCTTCAGAATGGATTGCAGTCAGATGCCATCCTTGGCTTTTGTCTGTTCCAGACTGGTAGCAACTGATGGTTTTTATTCACTGTTGTGATGCTAATGTCAGTGGCTCCGTGGATCCCTCCATTGGACCATCAGTGGGTGGATCTTGATTGTGGTAGAAGCTGGAATGGGAAGAGCAGATGGGGTCAGGGCTGAAAGTGCTCATCTGGCCTCAAAGCCAGGCCCCTCATCAGCTACACCTGCCTTCTGGGGTCCACTCAGTGAAGATTCTGGTGACACATGCAGAAGAAGCAGGATGGGCTTTGCGGGACCATGGAGGATACAGGCTTCCCTTGGGCCCTTGGGAGCCTAGCACATTGAGCCAGGTACTCACTCATTAGCCATACAGGTGTAGACACCAGGGAGGGCCTTCTTGGGCTGAGAACAGCTAAGAGCATGGAAGTGGCCAGGGTAGTGTCTCTCAGTGACTTGATCTACTTGATGGGGGTGGGGTTGGGGGTGAGGCCGCGCTAGGGGAGAGG